>JAFFST010047470.1:16598-28691 GCA_022414735.1 Noturus placidus
AAGTCGCTTGGGGTATGTCTCTATCAGATTTACACATCGAGAGACTGAAATTTTTGCCCATTCCTCCTTGCAAAACAGCTCGAGCTCAGTGAGGTTGGATATCTACCCTTCACTCCTCAACATTCATCAATTCTGGAAACATCTTTGTAAACTTAGGGAAAGTTTTCATTTCAGAGGTGAAAAATCTTTCGATTTTGACTGAAGCTGATAATAATGCCTGCTGTGGCTCAGTCGTAAATAAATCGTAGTGTTGGTGGTTCGAATCCCGGCCCGGGTGATCCCATGCCGAAGTGTCCTTGGGCAAGACACTGAACCCTAAGTTACCCCCGATGGCAAGCTAGCACCTTGCATGGCGGCTCTGCTACCATTGGTGTGAGTGTGTGTGTGTGTGTGTGTGTGAATGGGTGAATGAGACACAGTGTAAAACGCTTTGGATAAAAGCGCTATATAAGTGCGCCATTAATGCCAATGTGGTCATTTTTGCAAGGCTTAGTGGAAATCATTTCACCCTGTGTCTAAGTATTTCTGGTTAATTTTTTAAAAGATAAATATGTTATAAAATAAAAATAAAAAATGTTTTAAAAGACAGCCCATTAGCACAGTTATGCATAGTTTCATTTGACCTTGATGTGAAGTTGATTGGATGTCTTAAAAACAACAACAACACACAACTAATTGGCATAACAGCTGGGCAAGCGACGAAAGTAGTGTTTTAACTTTTGTAAATTTACTTAATAAGAGTTCAATAATTCAATTTAAATACAACTTAAGTACAGTACAAATCTTCCAGAGTAGTACTTAAGTACAGTTAAGAAATACAGATAGAATATACCTCCACTAAAGGTGAGTTGAAGTCAGACAACTGGCCAATAAAAAGAGCTTCACCAATTTGAACCAAGAGTTTCAGACTGATCACCACTACTGTCCCGGCTTCATTAATCATTAAGGAGTTTGGACTGAGGACATACACCCCATACCATAGTATATGATGAGGCTGTTTGCTAAGTGCTCCATTGCCTGCTCTGATGCCGACTATTATAGCTGACTGTGGTAAAATCGCAATGAAGAAAACATTTCCACAGCTGAGCCTCACATAAAATCCCTTTACAGAGTAAAACCTCTTAAAGGTAATTTTGAACCTTTTATTCCTTATATTGCAGAAGCTGTCAGAGTTTAAAAGCTATACACTGTTTTGAATAAGAAGAAACATTTTTGTTTTAAAATCCCAAGTTATTGTGCTTCTATTGCTGCCATGTAGTATAATAAATACATTTGTATTTATATTTATTTCATCCAAGTGTGCCATTCGTTATGGTTCAACAAGAAATTAGTGTTCCGTTCATTTTTGTTGACTTAGTTTTGATACTAATGAAGCAAAAATCAGACACCAAGTCGCTTCATTGGGACTAAAGGGACATTTATGTAACTATACATTCAAATTTGGTCATATTTCCTTTGCGTGTATATGTGCTTATACAACTTATGGATGGGCATTATATTGTATCTCCTAAAAGTTGCAGTAGTTTTGTTTTTGAGAATGGTGAAACCATGGCAAGCCAATGCACCTGCACCTCCACCCTGATGGGGGGCACCTTTAACAACCCTAATGACTGTTAATTACAGATAATTATACAGTTTAATCAGCACACCAGACTGCATTTGGGAGTCTCTGCAGAACAAACAGAAAAAAACAGAACAAGAAGTCTCTCAGCATGTCTCCGTGGAGCTTTTATAAGCCCTGTCAGTGGATGAGAGAGAGAGAGAGAGAGAGAGAGAGATGCATACAATTGTGTGAGTGTGTGAAACCTGTGTGTGTGTATGTGTGGTTTAATTCTTCAGGATTTGTGTGTCTGTGTTTGTAAGCTTGGAGTGGAGTGCAGGGAATGCCTTTTTGTAAAACCTTTTTGAAAAGGATTTATTGGCTAAAATCAATAAATTCAGATGATATAAAAAGATGTTTCGGGAAAAAAAAAGAAAAGTCTAAATAATTGCCTTTATTTGTGAACTAAGTCAATTTCTCAGATTTACTGATTTTACTCCGTTTGCATCACTTAATAGCAATTTTTCCACCCATTCTGGTTATGTTGCTCGCCTTTCAACCTGCTCTTTCGTTCTTTATCGGAAGTATTATTATGTGTAAACTCCAGTAAAGTACACCCATGGAAGCAGAAAAACATGACGTTACTTTTCATCTAGATCTAATTTACTATTCAGAGATCTTATCCACGTTCTCTGTTTTGTGAATCTGCTCTCTCTGGTTACGTGGGAGCACAGGTAAGGATGTGTGTGTGTGGCTGAATGGCAGTACTACTGTGGTAGAATAAGTCCAAAAAAAAACCACTTAGTTAGCCAATGCACTGCAGAGAGGTTTTTGTAAATGTAAAGCTCACCTATTGAGTAGCTATCTTTGAAACAGACAGAGTGGAGCTGGTGAAGATGGAGCGAAAAAGTAAGAGGGACTTGAGCGGAGAATCTAGAGTGCTTTTAATGATAATTGTTCTTTAATTCAAATCCGTACTGATGGTGGATGTCGGTTGGATGGGGGGGCAAGATAATTGAACGTGAGATGATCAGAAAAACAGCTGTTCGCTGCACTGTAGCCGGTACTTAATTAGCTTGTTCTGTTGGGGATGCTGATTGTAAATTCATGTCTTGATTAGGACTTTCAGGAAGGTAGCTTCACCGTGTAGAGAGGAATTTGCGGGGATGTGTGATGGTATCTATGTGTGTGTGTTTATGTGCTGCAAGACAAAGCATCTCTGTGTGAGCGGATGGTGATAAAGTAATGGTCTTTTTAAAATAAAATAAAAAATGAATTTCTATCTACCTCACCTGTAGCATATGAATGATGAGAGTTTTTGACAGTCATACCTGTACCAAGTAACTCATTAATCATGAAAATCCAAGGACAACAACTTCTCCATCAGCTTGTTATTGTTTTGTATTGTTATACATAGTAATACATAGTTTTGTATTGTTATACATAGTAATCACACATATATATGCTAGAGATTAGATTGAGAATGCATGATTATTACTTATTACAAACAAATTCCTTTAAGGAGGCATCTTTAGTTGTTTCCTGGTGCTACAAGTAGCTAATACACTCCTGGGCAAAACAAAATATGCCAAGCCCAAAATGCCAATATGAAGCTTTTAATTGTCTTTACAAGAAACATAATTGGTCAGAAAATTAGCAAGAATGAAAGAAATGCACTCTTGCTTTTATGTTTACTTTTTCTGACCGAATATTTGTTGTTAATACCGTTAAAAGCAAAACTTCACAGTGCAGCTGAATGCAGTAAAATTAATGGAGTCCATCTTTGACAACCTGAAATACTTTTCCATTAGTGCAATTCAGTATAATGCACAAAACACAGAGACAGAGTTGCTGAAACACACTACAGACATTGTGATGACATCACATGATGCGTCGTGGTTGAACTCTGTAGAAAAACTGCGGTAATTGCAAGCTCCTCCCAATATTGGGAGTTCCTTGAATTTGCGTTCAATTCCGTGATCGCAACATCCTGGAGGGACTGTACTGGTTTAAAAGTGGAATAATAGGGGATAGCTGGAAATGAGATGGATATAGTTAATCATATAGGCCCATTTAAATCACATTTCTTTAAAAACCTGAGATTATATGTAGAAATGACAAAATTTAGGAGCATAATTTGAATAAAGATATTAGTCATTTGTGTGTACAGTATAATGACCAGAACAGTCTACAATGATTCCTCTTACTTTTATACTCCTGTGATTTGTACTCACACTTGCACAGTAGTATTAATATAAGTTATTGCAGGCTTTTATTGTAACAAGTTGTTCACACATATGGTCTTTTGAGAGCAGTCTTTGCTTTCAGTTCTTTTTTAGGTGACAGAGTTATTACAGTGAAATATGGACGAGTCCATGTCCAGGAGGCACTGGTGCAGAAATATATTCATGCAGAAATATATTCATTATCTCTGCTGGGGTCCTTTGCCCAGCTTAACGGTTGGGGTTGTCATGGAGACCTGAGCTTTGCTATAACCCCCCCGCTCTCACTGTCTTACTCTTGTTTTCCAGGTCAGGTTATGAACAGTTGAACGCTCTGCAGATTTCCATGATGAATGGGTGCAGCAGTTTAGTCTGCCACCTGTTGGCATGCTTGCTTTTCACCGCTATGAAACAGACTGACACTGAGTGTGACTCTGTTTATTTATTTTTAAATTTGACTGCGTTTATATCATTAGCAAAGTATCTACAGAAACTCCTTAAGAAATCTCTGTGTGCATGAGATTTGTTCAGGAAAGAGTGCAGGAGTTGTCGCTGTGAGGAAATACGCTAGTATATGATGCTTTTTTCATGCAGTCTGCATGTTTCTTATGCGTTAGGTTCGACACTGCTATTTAGAGGAATAAGAGATTCCAGTATTAAAATGGACCTCATCGTATAATTAAAATGTGCACGGTTTTAATTAAACCCCTGAAATCAGACCAAAAATAGCACACTGTGACATCTGTGATTCATCGCCTGGACATAAGATTTTGCATGATCGCACAGTTTATTCTAATGCGTGGCCTTTTTTTTTTTTTTTTTTTTTTTTAAGGGTGTCTTTTTTTTTTTTTTTTTTTTTTTGTGGGTGATTCAATGCATACTGATGTCATTAGGACGTATTGCTGCCAGTTCTGTTACAGAGTGTAGCTTCCAAATGAAAGGTCTAAGTAGAGAGGAAAAGCGGTCAAAGCTGATGGTTGTCAGATGGCATGGCCAGCTGATTATAGAAATATTTAAGCAGTCAGCCATCATTATTGAAACATTATAAAGCAGATAGCATGAATTGTAACGAATGGTAAAAATTAATAGACATTTGTTTCTATATTAAAGCCTATTCAATTTCTTAAAGAGTCAAATTGGAATTCTAATTACTTCTAATTCTGATCATTTGAATGAACTCTCAACGAGACTTTTATACCTCCATTAGCAGTAGTGCTGTAGTATGCGTCCAAATCTCATTAACCATGGAAAGTAGAAATTGGAACTTTTAACAAAATAATGAGGAAATACCATACTTGTATCATAGATGTTGATATTTAAATATTTATTTCATTAAGCCCATCCAGCAAGTTTCATTTATATGACTTAATTCTTTATGTTTAATTACAAATTGGACGCATAATTTTAAGAATAATGTAAAACAAAAATCTGTCATCAATGACATATTTATTTCGACCTATCGTTTTATTAAAAACAAAGTGCCGTTTGTCCAAAAATACTTACATATTGCATTTTTAATAGATTTACTTCAGTAGACTAAAAGTAAAGTGTTTCATTTAAAACATTTGCCGCAGAATGCATAAATATTATGATAACATTTTTGAACAGTTAAAGTCATTTCACATGACAGAAATGTTTGCATTTGAACATTACGTTACTTTTGAAGTCATACTCTTGCATCTCATTATAAAGTTTCAGAATTTATTCCCAAATCACTTATCTCTACAATTGCTGAGTCACTCACCCACTCCGGAGGCTGAAATATCAGAGTGGATGCCAAAGTCATAAAAATAAAGTGCAAATGCATTCATGCTCTGCATCAATGTGTCCACTTATAGCAAATGATAGCCATCAAGGTTAAACTGCTCTACAGAGCTCAAGGCAGCTGAAAAAAGAGGAGACACACAGGAAATGAGGATTGTTGCTTGATTATTTCAACACTCCTCTATTCCATTTTCTATATATAATAAGAATACTACTAAAACTACTACTAACACATCAGACCCAAAATGATGTATTAAAACCCTGGTGTTAATCTCTTGTTGTTCCCATTAAGGCACGATGTACCTGAATCTGCTGTAGGAGACCACAGAAGCCCAGCTTCACTGGAGTTCTACAGCCTTTCTTACATTACGTTAGACTTAGATAGTGATGCACATTACAGTGACACATGCATCTCTAACACTTTATAAAATAGTCAGCCAATCAGCATTGTATCATTGTGTGATGCTGCGTACTAATTTACGTCAATAAAACTCAATGCAGGACATTGGCAGTGAACAGAATCTGGCATCAACAGTTGTTGAAGAGTTCAAGTTGTTGAAGATTATGAACCAGATTCTAAAAAGAGCTCATTTCTGCTACCTGATTGTTCACAATAATGAATAATAAAGCAAAAGCTCACAGATTTTTAATAAACTAGCTTAATTATAAAGTGTTGCCAGAAAGCTTAAATGCCTTTTATGTTATGCCTTTTTTTATGACATTTTCTTTTTCCAATGCGTTTCACTGAAAAGTCTGAAAAAAAGAAAATAATCTTTATTTTATTGAACGTTGTCCCAGTTGTGCCTCTGTCATGGTTTCTTGCCTTGAGAATAATAAGCAGCAAGCAATATAAGAGCTAGAGTTTAATAATCTTTATAAGAGTTTAATAGCGTCTGCTAAGTTTAATAGCGTCTGCTAAGTTTAATAGCGTCTGCTAAGTGAATAAATGTAAATGTAAATGTAATAGTCTTTATATTTGTGTCTGTGCTTGGATATGGAAGTTTAAGGAGTAAAGCTCAAGGGAACGGCTCTGGATTTTGCTTTCTCAGGAATTATATGCAAAAATACACATTTCAGTCACAGCAAAGGTTTTGTAGGAGCTATTTAATGCCACAACTAATGAAAATAACCAGGCTTTATTAAAAACTGTAATGTTCAGTTGTGTTACAGACTGAGACTGACTGAGTACATGTGGGGAGTCCAGGCAAAGGTATACTACTACTGAAACATAGACAGGGTACATAGCTGACAGCATGGGTTTTCAACAATCAGGGGGAGAGAGAGAGAGAGAGAGAGAAAGAGAGAGAGAGAGAGAGACTTGTCATACCAGACATCATGTTGAACTCTCTACCTCCAGCTGAACGGAGCTGGTTGTGGCGTTTGAAGCTGCGAGTCTTTTTATACACATAGAGGACCCAAAAGTTTAACTGCACTACTGGCATGTGTTTTTATTTCTATAACTAGCTGGAACCAGAATAATTAAGACATACGTGCAGTATCATAATTTAGCTACTTTCCATTAAACAATCATACTTGGAATACAATAACACAACTAAAGACCAAAGCTGGAAGATACAAAACACAACTAAAAATAACTAGGAAACTGGATCTAGGACAAAGACAAAGAACTAGAGATGTGAGGAACACTAACAGCAGGGTCTCTATTAAATAATTGCAGTCTGTGGAGGGGACTTTGAAGAGTCACCGGCAGCTTTTTGAAGAATCGCTCCAAACTGAATTATTTTGATGGGCCTTTCTAAACAATCTTTTAAGCAGATTGACAATCTGTTCTTAAGATGTTTGTGGTGAAGTTACTCTGAAGAGACAAATAGCAACAGTGGCACGTTTACTTATTAATGTAAGCCAGGTTCAAGTATGAATTATATTTTGAGATCGACCAATATTGATTTTACAACCAAAACCGATCCTGATTATTTGCATGTTTATGTGGCCGATAACCGATATGCAGAACCGATCTTTATTTATTGTTTTACTTCTGTTTTTGACACCATGATAACACTAAACTGAACAAACCATTTTATTTGTAACGTTTGTCAATTTCACTTCCTCTTTGCATACAAACAAAAAAAAAAAACAACCTTATTTATACACCAGTAAATAGGGGAGTCTGAATTAATAAAACGTTATTTTAGGGCGGCTGTGGCTCAGTCGGTAGAGCGGGTTGTCCACTAATCCACTAACCGTGGGGTTGGTGGTTCGAATCCCGGTTCGGGTGATCCCATGCCGAAGTGTCCTTGGGCAAGACACTGAACCCTAAGTTGCCCCCAATGGCAAGCTAGCACCTTGCATGGCAGCTCTGCTACCATTGGTGTGTGAATGTGCTCTCATTTGTAAGTCGCTTGTAAATGTAAAAATGTAAAAATTCTGTAAAGCTGCTTTGAGACAATGTACCATTGTAAAAAGCGCTATACAAATTGATAAATGATTAAATTATTATTATTATTTAACATAGCAGCCATTAATGCACAAATTAGATGTGTTACATAAACACTTGATATGCAATTTAAGCAGCTTGACACTCAGAAATAGATGCAATTTGAAAATGCTATATATATATATATATATATATATAGAGAGAGAGAGAGAGAGAGAGAGAGAGAGAGAGAGAGAGAGAGAGCACGAGCACTCTGGCTGTCTATGCAGGCTGCAAAGTCTTTTCTATATATACGTATATAAATATATATTGAATTCATTTTCAAATTGTCTCTATTTCTGAGTGACAAGCTGCTTAAAACGCATATCAAGTGTTTATGTAACACATCTAATTTGTGCATTAATGGCTGCTATGTTAAATAACGTTTTATTAATTAAAGCAAAGTAAGTACACTTTACCTGTGCACATGGTTATTGACTCATCTATCTTTAGATACAGTGCTGCAATGGCGGTCCTGCATGCAATTCTCACAATGCCCACAAGATGGCGCTTTTTTGGTGGCTCTGATATTACAAAACCAATATCCGATTATGGAAAAATAGTTAAATATTGGAGGAAAATATCAGCAAAACCGATTATCGATCAATCTACATATTACCATTACATTTAGTAATAGTCAGTTATTAATTACTCTGTGTGGAGCATTGCATTTTCTTTCCATGTCCATATGAGTTTACTCTGGGTTCTCCGGTTTCCTTCTGAAAACATGGCAATAGGTGAATTGGCCATGCAAAATTGCCCAAGGTATGAATCAGTGTGAATTTGTATGTGTGTGATTCCCTTTGATGGACTGGCATCCCATCCAGCATTTATTTCCACCTCGTGCCCAGTGTTTTCAGGATAGGCTCCAGATCCACCATGACAGGATAAAGCAGATAAAGATGAATTAACAAATTGTTGCTTGTGCTTGTTTCCATCAGTGTCACCAAATGACAGGGAAGTGCATTTCAAATTTATGTTCAACTTTTCTAAGAAAGTTCACCCTCCCACAGTGGAGGGTGTTTCCGTCTCAGAGCTTAGGGTATAGCCTCCAGTGTATGATTGTTGAAGGTAAAGAAAAAGAAAAGACTTTGCAGCCTGCATAGACAGCCAGAGTGCTCTATCTATATATATATATATATATATATATATATATATATAATCACTAGTGAAACAAAGCATTTGTATATATACATGTGTGTATGTATGTATATATGTATGTATATGTATGTATGTATTGAAATATTGAAAGGTTTCTCTTTCCACCAACAGGGGCATTCCTGGAAAGAAATGTGGCACCATTATTGTGAAGGCTGAGGAACTGAACAACTGCAGAGTGAGTCATTCCGAGTGTTGTGTTATGTTGGTATGTCATGTATTTGCAGTTGTTCTGCATGACACTCTTGAGTGTTTCCCTTTGGCTTCTCCCTGGGCATTGATATCCTTGTGGATAAAGGTGAACATCAGATACTGATTAGAAGGTTGGAGGTTCAAGCCCCAGCACTGCTAAGCTGCCTTTAAGCAAGGCCTTTCCCTTAACCCTCTCTGCTCCAGGGGTGTCATATCATGATTGACCTTACACTCAAATCCCCACTTCCAAATAAACTGAGATATGCAACAACAACAACAAAAAGACAGTTTCTGGACTGTAATGTATATGAGACAAATGACAACATCTTCTGATTCAGTCTAAACCCCTGCCATTATACTATGTATTCCATTGTAAGTCTTTGTTGCAAAACAAAGCATTTGTGTGTGTGCACACACATGCTCTGTACTTGCCTTAATCTCTTCCCTAGACGTACTGATTTTAGTGATGTGTATATATAATGTATGCCCCAAATCTGCACATACAACAATGAAACAGGCTTGCAAAACATCCAACTAGACTCTCTTGAGCCAGGAATCCCATCTGTGCCATGAACACACGTGTAGATTATACATCTTTAGTTTACAGTACATTCACTATACTGTAATTTACCACTAACTGATGACACCCTGACAGTAAGGAAGGTGTGTATAGTTGTCAAAAGGATTTCTCATTTGTCTCCTTAGTTTTGCCACCTGGCACCAGTTAAGCAAATCTGAACGACTGTGCCAGACCATTTTGCAGTCACACAATATCATCTGCTCAAAATGATCTGGTTGCCAAATGCATAATTATTGTGCACAAGTGGTTACAGTGGTTGTATCTCCATCCTACAGGAATCTGTAATGATGCAATTTTGTGGCAACAAGCTGGACAAGAAGGATTTCTTTGGCAAGTCTGACCCTTTCCTTGTGTTTTACCGCAGCAACGAGGATGGAACGTGAGTAGGCTATCCCACATTCAGTTTAAAGTCTTTGTTGTTCATTTAACATTGGAAGGCACAGAAAACGTTTGCTGTTTAAGGGTTTAAATCATGAGAATACTGCTGCAAGGCAACTGGAGTATCTGGATACAGCACTTAAGCTACCTAATAAATTAGTCTAATTATTTAGATAGCTATCACAAATGTAAAGGTACACCGACAGTGAAAATGTGATAGAACTATTAAGAATATTAAAATTCCCCTCAAAGGTGTTGGGAACTAACAAAGAATAGACTCCATATGGCAAAAAAAGGGAACACTTATTTTACTTAGCATTGACTGCTAATTGAACTTCTGTTGATTTTGTCATCGCTACATCAACATTATGCCATCCACTCAGAGCTATCAAAACACTTCAGCTCCAAATTTGTGACTACTGCAAGAGTGTACTGTTCACGTAGAGTCTTTTCATAAAAATAGTGAACATAAACTCATTTACAGGTACCAATAACCACACATACCTGTACACACACTACTAACTCTACTCAGATAATAAACATATATCCTTCTCCTATCAAATGTGCTGTTGAAAAAAAGCCTTATGATTTTATTCTTAGCATAATAGGAATTCTTATTATTACTGACTATAACAAACATATATGGGAAATTAATCCGCCAAACAGCAAATTCAGAATTAAACAATTACTCATTCATTCATTCTTTTTCAGTAATCACTTTGTCTTGGTCAGGGGCAATTTAGAGTAGCCAATCCACCTACTTACAGACAGAGTTGGACAAACTGGTAGACCATATTTAACAGCTGTTAAGCTATTTTCCAACTTCCTTATTTTGTGACGAAACTGATGAAAAAATTGTTGTAATTGTAATGTTCTGTTATTTTCCTTTAAAAAAGGGGGGGGGGTAAATAAATAAAAGCTTGTCTACAAAGTAGTATTAGAAGCAGTAATTCAGAAACTGCTTAACAGCTGTCTAAGATGGTCTACCAGCTCGGCCTGTGTTGGCCCTTTTTCAGAAGAGTACTAGAATAGTTTCTGAAGAAAAAAAAAACACCACACAACCATAAAAAAAACTTCAAAGGTTACCAGGTAATCAGGTTGTCCACATCCGACATGGAAAATAAGATGGATATGACTACATAAAGAAATAAATATTACCTTATAATTAGGATGTCTGTTAACTGACCTATACAGAATTTGTCTGTCTAGTAAGTGTTCATTATCCACAGTTTTACTGACAGTAATTGGAAAAGAGGACGATTTTGTCCCTAACTGCATAACTTTTTTATTTGAATTAGTGTACTATAAGGTCACTGTCATTGTGCTCTTTAAATGCACGGTGACCTGTGAAAAATCCATATCAGTTGATCAATAGATCAGAACATTCTGATTTCTAATGAGGTGACTGAATATATGACAGTGATAATTTCCACCTGTCCTCGACCTAAGAGTAGCGGAATATTGACCTGAGCTGCTGTCTTTTGCTATAGCCCTGTAACCAGATGATAAGAGGTTTATTTTGACTTGTGTAGGTTAGGTGGATAATAAAAGTGATCTGTGTGCAGCTGAAGAACAGAACAAGCTGCAGAAACAGCATTTCATGTCTAGAAGTAAATCCTCCACTAATGTCTTGGCCAGTTTATTGGAGGAAGTTCTGTTTCTGGAGGCCAAGGACAGTGTGCTTATAAAGCTGTGCTTATCAACACTGTCTTTTCAGATGCAGTCTATACAGTGGTGTGAAAAAGTGTTTGCCCCCTTCCTCATTTCCTGTTCCTTTGCATGTTTGTCACACTTAAGTGTTTCGGAACATCAAACCAATTTAAAC
>JAFFST010047470.1:74547-85524 GCA_022414735.1 Noturus placidus
GTCAATACACTTATATGCACAAGGTTTCTACTTCATGTCATGTCAAGGAGTTTTGCTTTGCCAGGTTTATCTCTGGTTTCCTCATGATGGATCTAAATCTGCAATCAAATTTCTGCAAAGCTGCCTTGTTGCAATGTCTATTGTTAACTAATGAACAAATCAGATACTCTGCAAATGCAGTTTTGTCCCATAGATCAGGGGTTATATATATATATATATATATATATATAGTTCAATCCAGTTCATGTGACCAGTCAAAGAGGCTATGAGATCTATAATAAACTATAAGAACGCAAT
The DNA here is from genome assembly GCA_022414735.1 of Noturus placidus. Lineage (NCBI taxonomy): Eukaryota > Metazoa > Chordata > Actinopteri > Siluriformes > Ictaluridae > Noturus > Noturus placidus. The sequence continues at coordinate 74,845 of JAFFST010047470.1, forward strand.
AATAAATTATACAGCCAAAAGTTTGCACCTGACCATCACACCCATACAGTGCCCTCCACTAATATTGGTAGCCTTGGTCAATATAAGCAAAGAAGGCTGTGAAAATGTGCCTTTATTGTTTAAACTGTTGATCTTTTGTTAAAAAAATTCCCAAAAATTCTCGGCTCTTTGCTTTGGCCATATATCACAGCCCCAATGGATATGCTTTAGACCCCATTTTGAGAACCACTGCTATAGATATTCAGCTGTTTCCACCTCTTAGTGAAATCCTTTCTCCACTTTTCAACCCTAAAAACCTACATATCATCTTAGCCCTGCTTAACCCTAAACATCTCTGTTTCTCTGTTCACTAACAGTTTGTCCCGTTTCGGGATTACATAGACCGAACAGGGAACCACATCCTCAGCATGGCGCGGCTGGCAAAGGATGTGCTGGCCGAGATTCCGGACCAGTTCCTGTCCTACATGAGGACCAGAGGCATCAAACCATTACCCGCACCGCCTCCATACACACCGCCAGGACAGCCCCTACAGACCCAGATCTGACCTGCTCGCATTCATGTCTCTCTATTCCTCTTTTAATCTCCCAATGATCTGGAGGGGCACTTCTCCCCCTTCTCGATCTGTCTCTCTCTCATGTTGCACTACAGGCACTGGAAGGATGAAGACACAGTGGCCAAACAGGGCCAGTGAGGCCTGATTTACTTCCATTACAAGCGTTCTTCTGTCAGGGTCTCTCTCTCTCTCTCCCTCTCTCTCTCTGCCCCTCGCTCTCTGTCAGAGCCTGGCTTATGGTATCTCTTGTAGCCTCACAAAAATGAACCGAGCTTGACCTTTGTTTGGGCTTGCTGAAGGACTGAGGAAGAAAAGAAGGGATCAGTTGACACAGTTTCTTGGAGCTGCATGCTTTTCCAGGTGAAGGGCCGATGTTCTGCTTCCTCTAGGCGCAAATCACACTCGACTGTTGTAAATAACTTTGGAAACTGATCATTTCCTTTTACTTATGTATATTCTTCTCTCTCTCTCACTCTCACTCTCTCTCTCTCTCTCTCTTTCTCTCACTCAGTGTTTACATGTTGATGATTTTCTTACTGTTGGATACTTTTATATAAGCGTGAACTTTCAGTATGAACTTTGGAATACGACTTCTATCTGCGTGTTGTCTTTTGCCACGCATGTCAGGCACTTGGTGTCACATTAATCGCATTGCATGGCACGGAGTAACAGCCAACTCCACTTCGTGATGCATGAAGGCCATGATTGACCTCTTTCTGTTTTAGTTTCTCATTCTTTTCTTTATTCTTTCTTTTCCTCTTTCTCAACTCCTCCTGGCACAAGCATTGTGTATGTATGTATGTATGTGTGTGTGTGTGTGTGTGCTTTGGAAAATGTGTTCTGTTGTGTCAAAACTTTAGCAGCTGCTCTCAAATAAGATTTGAGACTATGAGCCCAGTGGTCAAAAACACAGATGCCATTGTTTTTCTTCCATTTCTGTCCTGTTCATATTTATCAAAACAGTACAGGTGTTTTATTGGTTTGTAAATCACACGTGTTGTTAAAAAAAAAACAGTGTTATCCTGTATCTTCATTAGAGATGCCCGAAGGAGGTAGATAAAAAGCACAGATCACCAATTTCACCTGAATACCGTACATAGGATTTAAGTGTTCGCACTACAGTATCTCTGCAGAGGAACATTTAACACACTGGTACGGTTTTTTTCTCGCATACACCAAGTTATTATTAAAGCATAATTAAACAAAATATAGAACAGTAGGGCATTTAATTCTATGTTTTATCCAGTGAACTTCCTTCTGTGCTGCACAGCCTTAAACCACACTGGACCTAAACAGAGTTCAATTAAAGATATACGAAATCCAAGATGTTTTAGTAACCTGTCACACCTTAGTCTAGGAAAACAATATTAAAATAATACTTCCAATGTATCTGTAGTGTATGTGAGATTATCACAGACAAGAATTTCTTTACCGTTCCATATAATGGAAGCCACTGACAGACAGTTGATGAATTCCGTCAGTAAACATCTAAAATGTGACTATATAAACTATTAGTGTTACACCCCAGCTTCAGAAATGATAACATTTATTTTCTAACCTAGAGTTATGTAGCCAGAAACTCAAAACATAAACATACAGTAAACGTACATGCTTAATTTACACCTTTGACTTTCTGAAATTATTTCAAAAATATCTTTCATATAAACTTTTTTAATTATTTATTTATTTTGGACTGCCCCAGCAACTGACCTTACACTTCCATAAGTGAGTTTCAACTTAACAAGGGTTTCCATTCTCTTCTCAGTGTAGGAAAATACTACAGACGCAGAAGATAAAGATTAAATTGAGAAAGATTCTGGAGTATTTTTTTTTTTTAAATAAATAAGGCCAGTATTTCAAATGACAGGATGATAATCTGAACTCCCCTCTTTAGTATTGTATTCATCTTGTTAAAATTACTTGGCAGTGTTTATAAGGTACACCCTCCATATACTGTACAGTCAGATCCAGGAATACAGGACCTTTAATCTAAGTAAATATATTCTAAGAAAATGTTAAAAACCTTAGCAAAATTATATATATCCATCCAGCCATCCATCTTCTATACCGCTTATCCTTCTTCAGGGTAACGGGGAAACTTGGAGCCTATCCCAGGGGGCATTGGGCACAATACGGGGTACACCCTGGACATTGTGCCAATCCATCAAATTATTTATTTATATATATATATAATTATATATTTTCTTGGCACCCATAAAAATTCCTATGTACAAACTGTAACCCAAAAAAATTTTTTCCATTTATTTAACTTTTTTTTATTCATCTGCGTGTTCAGGAACTCTCGAGCTGTCATTCATGACATGACCTGCTTTATTGGGGTGTGAATCTGAGGTGACAAAGAATATACAAATGAAGTGAGACAAAAGTGTGCCTACCTTCATAAATCAGACAATGGATATTCAATTCAATTCAATTCAATTTTATTTGTATAGCGCTTTTTACAATAGACATTGTCTCAAAGCAGCTGTACATGAATACAAACACAGTACATACACAGTAAAAGTGAGAAATTATCCCAACTGAGCAAGACACTGAGTGGCGACAATGGCAAGGAAAAACTCCCTAAGATGTTTTAAGAGGAAGAAACCTTGAGAGGAACCAGACTCAGAAGGGAACCCATCCTCATCTGGGTAACAACAGACATTCTTAAAGAGACATTTATTGCTTTAAATGTAATCTGTTTGGCTTTGAAAAGCCTTTGTCCCAGCAGTCTGGATTTGGAGTAGATGAGAGCTCCGTCCAGAAGTAGGACCTCCGAGACCGATCATGCAGGTCCGGAGAGCAGAAAGGACCAGGATCTCCAACATCTCCATCAACTCATGTGTAGCTCGGCAGAAGGAGAGAGGGAGAGAAAAGATTGTTAAGACTGGGATTTAGCATGATGGAAAGTCTAGTCAGGGTAGGCTAGAGTGAATAAATACGTTTTAAGTCTAGACTTAAACACTGAGACTGTGTCTGAGTTCCGAACACTAAATGGAAGACTGTTCCATAACTGTGGAGCTCTATGAGTAAAAGCTCTTCCCCCTGCTGTAGCCTTCACTATTCGCGGTACCGTCAAATAGCCTGCATCTGTGGATCTAAGTGGACGTGGCGTCCACTTGAAATTTGGATATGAAAAATGGCTACACACCTGAAAATAGCTACATACTTTTATGGCCGGTGTGCCAAAGTAAGCCTTTTCTTTCATCCAAATACAAATGCAAACATCTACAATTTGCTGCACATTACTGGAACTGGGAAAACAAAAGAAAGATATTTGACAACATTCGTGGTGTGTTTGGCATACAAAGAAGGATGGTGCAATAGAAAATAAAGCAACTAAACCCAACTGGAGGTGGAGGATCTCTGATGTTGTCAGACTGTTTTTACTCCAAAGGCCCGGGGAACCATGTTAGGATACATGGCATCATCTCTTTCTGAAGCATCAGAAAAATATGGTTGCATTTGACAATATGCTACAACTGGGTTGTATGGATGGATCTTCCAGCGACACAACAATCCAAAAAAATTCACCCAAATCCACACAAAACCGTTCAGTGATGCTTTAGATATGACCATCCCGGCCTGGGCTAAACTCCACTTAAAATTTGTACTGTGAGCTGAAGAGATTGTACAGCATGCTAAATGCCCAATATTTCACCCATCCCACATTTGACTAAGGGTGTCAATAATTCTTGAGCCGACTGTATAAAATTGTTGTAGGTATACAATTACTGACTGTAGCCCTATCTGTCAGCCCTTCTCTACCCTGACTATCAATGGAAAGGGAGCACTACTGACCAGATATTGGACAGATAGACCTGTTAGTAATTGTACACCTACAAAGTGCATCAATATGGTAGATGTACCTAATAAAACGTTCAATGAGTGTATAGACAAATTAGGTGTATCTAATTAACTGGAAACTGTGTATTTATAAACTATATTAATAAGTCTGTCAGTCCGTGTATTATCTCCCTGCGTCAGGCTCTGACTGGTTTTCTGCTTTACATGAGCCTTGATTTCAATTTAAAAAAATCTAATTTTTCAGTTGTCAGTTCAAACAAGTGTAGTTTTGAAGGGTTGTTATGTTTCAAGTAGCATTAAGGCATTATAATGAATTGCCTTTAAGCATTGAATGATAGTGACCAATATTTGTCTTTTTTTTAAGTCATGTCTCAGGCTCAGGTTTTTTGTTTTATTTTTGTTTTGTTTGTTTTTTTACAGAAAAAAATAGAAGAAAGCCAGACCAAGTTCAGGCCCATTTGCTAGTCATGAAATAATGTGAACGACACAATATGTAGCAAATGGAATTTCAAGACAAAAATGAATGCCTCACCAAATTTAGCTGGGTTTTTCCCCTGTTCTGTAGTCACAGACTAGCATATCTAGTGTAGCTGAGTGTTTTGGGTGACAGCCGCATGTCGTCTGGTTCTATCATGTAGCTCGCTGTCTCTGTGAGTGGGAGTGGGGATTGCGAGTTACTTTCTCACTTAATTAGTATGTAGTATTGTGTTAGTAATAGGAATTTAATGGCGGATCTGCCATTACTTGCAATCAGGAATTTATACGGTGAAGAACTGATTTACAGTCTTACACAGAGCTTTTGTTTAAAAGCTTCATTAGTACAAATCTTATATAAACTACAGGCCATTAGAGTTCAGAGGAGTGCTGTGTGTGTGTGTGTGTGTGTGTGTGTGTGTGTGTGTGTGTGTGTGTGTGTGTGTGTGTGTGTGTTGCAAACACTAACACCAGGAGTACCAGCTGAGATTTCTCTGTGCTCCTCAGTCCAACTATGGTTCGCAATGCCACAGCTTCGCCAAGCTCAACCACATTACTGTGTGTGTGTGTGTGTGTGTGTGGTGCATGGTAGTTATGGACTAATCTGACAGGAATCATCAGAGGTGTGATTTCATTCACATGAACTCTTGTTTACTGAAAATATCCAAATATATTGTATGCTTGTCATATCTTATTATATAATGTGCACTATGTTTGCATGTACAGTTTTAAATGAGATGAACTAGTTTTTTTGTTATTAATAGAGTGTTTTTGGGGAAAACTGTTTTAAAATTGTCATAATATCTGTACAAAATGGCCTTAATCTCTCACTGAATTCTTGGAATTGTGCAATGCCTTCAGATATGAATTGTTCTATATTTTGTGTCGGTGTAGAATTGCTTTCTAGTGTATATTCTCTTTGCACAGATTCATGTATGGGGAAAAAACATATTGTACTTTTTGGTAATCGGTTATTAATCAGAGAAAGCATGATTGCAGTACTGAATGTCTGATAAATCCATATGATTAAATAACTATTTCTGTATCAAAGTATCAATTTTGGAATAAACATTCTTACTAAACACAGTGCAATTAAAGGCTCCTGTTCTGTTTTGTTCACTCTCCACTCTTCAAGGTACAAGCCATTTAAATTAAACCTCAGATGTACAACAGTGTACCAAATTTCAAAAGTACCAAATCGGAACAGGTGGGTGGAGCTAGAAAAAGTACAGAGAAGTGAATGGCAAAACTTGATTGTAAAGAAATCATCACTAATCCGTTAGCCATGTCAGATGATCATTATTATAATAAAGCGTTATGCTTTTGTCTCAAATATAATGCTATATCACAATTTGTTACTTTGTGTAGTGGCATACTATTTCAAACAGACTGATTTAGGATGTGACCTAGCTAGTTAGAATCACATTTCTTCCACTGCATATGGCACAGCAACCTTCTGTAATAGTGTCTGATAATATTCTCATTGAGTTCAACAGAAAACCTGGCGTTCCAAACCATTCGTCCATCAACAGATCAGGAAGTTATTTGTCACATCGGTATTTCACACTGTTAGCTAACTTGCTCATATCTGGCCAAGTAGGGTGAAATAATGGAAGGTTAGATTTGAAGAAGCAGGGCTTTGTGAACATGACCATAGAGCTGAGGTAGGTCAAAGTGTTAAAATATCATTTCAACATTTTTCTAATTCACCTTGAGAGCAAATTCTACCCAAAACTCCTTTACCGCTAGCATCACATGGGAAATTGTCATCCCTCTACCTCCACAGATACTGTTGTGTAATGAGAAATAAACAATGTTTTGGATTGAGATTAGTAACCACACCCAGTCTGATGGAAAAGTGCCCTAATGGTACCACACCAGTAGCAAGCATTTTGTCGATCTGATCTACAGAAATCTAAAATGCTTTATCCAATGAATTATTACTGATTTATCTTAATTAAAGGTTACTTATGTACATCAACAAAGTTTACTCTTACTATCGCTGTACCTGTGGTGCAGTTAAGATCTACTCAACTATACTCACAATACTTCATTTTTTTATGTACTTTATTGTGGGAAATGCAAGAATAATGCTCATAGTACAATACAAGGATCAATACACATACAGGTAACATCAAACTACAGCGATCAGGCTGCAAAACTATAATGCTCATAAAGTCAATCTTAAAGAATATGATTCGCAGTAAGACAAAGGAACATGAGGGCAAATATAGACAAACTCATGACCAGAATTAAGAACAGGTGCAAATAAATGGGAAATAAAACAATGACAAGACAGGGCTAAACAGGGACCAAAACCAAAACGAGCATGTGTCAAACACAAAACTATATGTGGTGCTTTCTACGCTAGGAAGCACATTGACTACATTTATATGGACAGCAGTAATCCAATTATTGACCTTATTCTGTGTAAGTCAATATTGTGATTAAGGTGTGTGTATGAGTCGTTTTATAATATTGCTTTCATGTTCCCGTTTTCCGTGTTATAGAACATAGATCGATTAACAGCACACGTCATTACATCACCGTAGGGTAGATAAATGTTAAGCATTCTTTACTAATTAAGCATGTTCCACTTGGAATGCTCTCTAATAGGAGACACTCTTGTAGGGTAAACCTTTAATGGGCTTTGACTTTCTGGGTTTTGGTTTTCTCTGTAACAGAATGCATTGTGCAAAATCTGTAAGCCTGTGTCAGAATAAGCTTACACTTTTCCCGAGTCACGAATGTGGTGTATAGAACAATTATTACTACTGACACCTTTCACCATTAACATTCTACTGACTTTCACAGAGAAGTCAAATACAGGGAGGGACTAATTATAGTATAGTGTGTACCCTGAAAGCTAGAATTTCGTTCAGATGTATTAAATCAAGTGTCTTCACTTTAGTCTTTGTTTCTCTCCTTTTCTCTCTCTCGTGCACTGGAAACCCACTACGAATAATTACTGTTTTTCCATGATACTGTGACGCACTAATTGCATGAGGAGAGCACTGACTCGCTGCCAAGCTACAATTATATACAGTACATACACTGAGTGACCCGTCCTGCCAAAAGGACATAAGGGGTCACTAGTACCTTTCCCTCTGTGCTCACATCAATGCATGGGCTTAAGAAAAGTATGGCTGTAATAAATAGTTTCTGTCGATCATGCAAAAACACCCTGTAATTCCACACCTGTTGACACACCCACATTTATTACAGTTATTGTTTTTATAAACAGTGCTTTGCACTATGCATTAAGCATGTATAGAGACTCCTGTACTGTGACCCAATATTTTAAATGATGTGATATATTCCAGCAACCACTAGTTCCAACTTCGTTATTGATCCAATTCAGAGTTAATAATAATAATAATAATAATAGAGTCTTTATTGGTCATGTATACATTACATCACAGTGAAATTATTTTCTTCGCATACCCCAGCATGTTAGGAGGTTGTGGTGAGAGCGCAGGGTCAGAGTTGGTCAATTAATTCGACCGGAAACTGTCATCGCTGTGAACTTTTAATGGCCCATTTTTGTTTGTGTAGAGACATGCAGTATCAGAAGTGCTTTCATTTTAATTCGATGCTTCATTTTACCTTCAATAGCAACAACGTTAAAGAAGATAAGCGCTGTAATTTGCTTTTTAATATGACGTATGTTTGGGCTTTATGACAGAAATGACAGAAATGTCCTATTTGCTTTCCAGATCTAGTAGCCAGTCAGCATTCAGCCAAAATATCAGTACACTAAATGTAACTGTATCTTAAATTTAGGGTATGTTTAATTGCTTAATCTCAGGCACTGATCTCACTAATGCACCTGTGGCTGAATGGGCAAATCCACACAACCACATTCCCAGAAGAGTGGAGGTCATTATAATCCGGAATGGGATGCTCAATAAGCACATATAGGTGTGATTGATCAGGTGTCCACAAACGTTTGGCCATATATTGTACTCTGTTCACACTGAATTTAAATAAATGTGCATTTATTTATAATGTGCAAGGTAATAAAATGTTGACTTTTTATGAGAAGCACCACAAAGGTACATCACAGACCAGTGGCAATGTTTGCTTACACTTGGTGGTTATCTCAAGTTTTTGGATGTGTCAGTCATAAAGCAAGCAACCTATACAGTGCACTTAACTCTGGTATGTATTTTCATCAGGTATGACAACAGGCCGTGAATCCTGATGCTCATGTGGTTTGATGATCAGGATAGAAGCTGTTAAACTGAAAACTGTTTACTTTCCAGCCTGTAGTCAGCTCTATCTGCTTGCTGATCAGAGCTGAACACAGAAACAGTGAAAGGAAAAGGAAGCCAATCAGAATACAGAGCAACTAGCCTGTCAACCTGAGATTTAATCATATCCTTTCAGTGAACAGAAACAAGCCCACTGATTACTGAAATGCCTTTTCTAATCCCTTAGCTGCAATAGCAGAAGAAAATCTTAGTTAATGCAGTCAGGTTGAGTTCTCTCTGCACACAGAACACAATATAACAAGCCGTGACATTATCTCACAGTCGTGCCACAAATGATCATGATAGATTTATGGAAGCAGCATTGGTTCTCTATTAATCAACCAAGGAAGGTACTCGAACATCTCACTAATCTCAGATTGTTGTTATGTAGTTAATATAGCTCTATTTCTGATATTTATTGTATTTTATTTTATTATTATTTTATCTTATTTCTTTTTATTTCTTTATATGTAAATGTTGGCATGGAAAAAGGGAGTGGCTTTTAATTTCATTGTACATGTGTATAATGACAAATAAAGGAATGAATGAGCCTTTTTCAGCCTTTATTTTATTAATTTTTTTTTTTAGGTTTTTGCTGCCAGAAGTAGCCTTTCGGGTAGTAACTTCTGGTAATACAATAACAACAATGCAGTGGAAAAAAAAGCCAAATTGAATTGAACACAATATACAGTCCCCTCTGAAAGTATTGGAACGGCAGGGCGGATTCTTTTGGTTTTGCTACACAGTGAATACATTTGGGTTTGAGCTCAAAAGATGAATATGAGACGACAGATCAGAATTTCAGCTTTCATGTCCTGATATTTATACCTAGATGTGTTAAACAACTTAGAACATGGCACCTTTTGTGGCATTTTTAGGAGAGTAAAAGTATAGGAATATTTAGTTGCATATCCCTTGCTTGCTATAACTGCGAGCCTTATGACAGTCACAAGTCTGTGACTGACTGACATCGCCAAACTGTTGTATTTTTTTGTGTGTTGTTTTCCAGGCTTTTACTGCAGCTACTTTCAGTTACTGTTTGTCTATTTTCAGTCTCTGTCTCAGGAGTTGAAATGCTGCTCAACTGGGTTAAGGTCTGGTGATTGAAAACCTTCCACTTTTACCCCCTGATAGTCCTTTGTTGTGTTGGCAGTGAAAGTGAACTTTTTCACCTATTGCTAATTTGAGCATTTTGTTAAAGAGATAAAGAAAATGAACTGAAATATGGTAAATATGAATTATATATACAGTATCTCACAAAAGTGAGTACACCCCTCATATTGTTGTAATTATTTGATGATATCTTTTCATGTGACAACACTGAAGAAATGACACTGTGCTACAATGTAAAGTAGTGAGTGTACAGCTTGTGTAACAGTGTAAATTTACTGTCCCCTCAAAATAACTCAACACACAGACATTAATATCTAAACCGCTGGCAACAAAAGGGAGTACACCCCTAAGTGAAAATGTCCAGATTGGGCCCAATTAGCCATTTTCCCTCCCCGGTGTCATGTGACTTGTAAGTGTTACAAGGTATAATTGACTATTTATATCCCTATGGTTTACTTTATTAGATGGTTGGTAGTGAT
>JAFFST010047470.1:91121-105040 GCA_022414735.1 Noturus placidus
AAAAATGTAAAAAAAAAAGATATTTCTGTAAAGCTGCTTTGAAACAATGTACCATTGTAAAAAGCGCTATACAAATTGATAAATTATTATATATATATATATATATATATAATAATTTATCAATTTGTATAGCGCTTATATATGTATGCTTTTATACATACATATATATATATATATGTATGTATGTATATATATAAAATCCTCAATCCTGCTTTTCCTTTATAAATAGGTGTGAAAAATTGTCTATCTAAATAACATGCTTAATATAGTGTTTAAACCATGACAACTGTGTATTATTTATAAAGTTGCATTGTAAAGAATGGAGTGTTGTATAATCCATAACAGATAATTAATTGGAGTTTAAGCTCTGCAGTTAGTGTGTATCATGTGAATGCTGGCTAAGGATTTTTGTTAAAATACCATTTGTGTTTAAAGTAGGAGAATTTGTATGGTAGTGATTGAAAGAAAAAAAAAAGCTGTAAAGCAATGAAAATCTGTTTACCACTTCTACTACTAGCTTTGTGATGATGTTTTCTTTTTCTTTTATAAAGTAAGCCATGCACAGAGAAAAATAAATGCTTGTTTGCAACTGGAAAAACATGAAACCTTAAATCCTGCTGTGTAGGGCATTTGTAAATGATGTGGAATGTGTCCAGTGTGACAGCAGGGACGACAAAAAGAATTGTAAATGATTCTGCACTGATAGATATGATGAACAAATGCCACAGTAACTGACACCATCCACTTTCATGCGCGTGTGTGTGCACAAAAGTACATGTCTATACACTAAGTCTATCTTGATGGTGGCCTAAAACAATTTCCAGCAGCTAACAGCTGGGCAACCGTGTCATCACAACCACAAACCAGGAATGGCAATGCCCTATGAGCCACAGGAAGAGACTCTGGTCCAAAGCATCACAGGCTTTGAAAACAGAGAGAGAGAGAGAGAGAGAGAGAGAGAGAGAGAAAGAGAGAGAGAGAGAGAGAGATAGAGATAGAGAGAGATAGAGATATTCCGAATGTTCCCTGCTGGTTTAAAGTCTCAGATCAGTCTCAGCTGAAAACCCCAGCAAAAACAAACTGGCTAATAACACATACTTCTTCTAATCTTTCTGCAAACCTGCCCAAGAAACAACAGAAGACTGAAATCCGAAACTAAGAGAATGCCCTGGTCTTATTTGTACGCTCAGATAGCCGTACACTATCCCTACTTAATGCAGAATACTTCAGAATTTTTTTAACCTAATCTCTATTCACCACATCTGTAATATATGTGTGATTACCTCAGATGAGATTTATGACTTGTACAGAAAAAAGGAACGAAAACTATTTACCCGAAACTCTGTTGTAATGAAAGCCTAAGGGCAGTTCCATCATTAAATGTCTATGCAAAACTCAAGAACAGGTTCTTCCCATCAGCTGTCAGCCTTCTGAACTCTGAACTCAGACACCCCCACTCTGACCCATGTTTAAAATAAAAAACAAACCTGTACTGTACAATTGTAATGCTCTTTACACTCTTAAAAACTATTTGTTTCTTGTCATTTGCACGACCATGGGACTTGCCCTTACACCACATTCTCAACCTTGTCTCTTTGGACATTACTGACTAATTACTACATGCCATCTGTATAGTTACCTGAAGGTCACCTGACACATTCAGGAGTGCTTCAGCATTTTTCAACCTAATCTCTATTCACCACATCTGTAAAGTATTTGTGATTACCGCAGACTAGTTTTGTGACTTTTACTGAAAGAAGGAAAGAAAACCATTTACCCGAAACTCAGCTGTAATGAAAGCCTAGGGGCCGTTCCATCCACTAAACGTTTATGCAAAACATATTTTTGCAGAATGCTTTTAGGAATTCTTCAGTCAAATTTCTTTGTAAATTAAAGTCTAAATTTGCATAATTCATTCTTACAGAGATGCGACCACTTTTTCAGTGGGAAGATGTTAAAAAACTACCTAAAAAAAAGGGACCGACTTTAAAAGAACCAACTTTATAAGGACGTCCATCCATCTATTCATTTTCCATACCACTTATCTTACACAGGGTTGCACGGGAGCCTGGAGTCTATCACACACATTGACACAGTAAAGAAAATTAGAAAATGCCAATCATCCTACAAAGTATGTCTCTGGACTGGAGGAGGAAACCAGAGTACTCGGAGGAAACCACTGAAACCAGGGGCGGATTTAGTGATTTCGGAGCCCTAGGAAAAATATAGGAATGGGGCCCTATTCAATTGTATGATATTATTGATATTTAAAAGTTTCAGCATACACTATTTAGCATTCATAATTAAAAAAAACATATAATTTGCATTTATAGGGGGCTCAAGGCGGTTTCCTACCTTTGCCTAGTACTAAGTCCGCCCCTGCCTGAAGCACATGCTAACGCCACGCATGCAGGGCAGAGGCAGGATTCAAATCCCCAACCCTGGAGGTGTGAGGCGGACGTGCTAACCACTAAGCCATCATGCCCTTAAAGGAAGATGTTATTGGTGATTGTTTTGATTTTCCTTTACAAAAAACTCTTAATGAACCTTATAAAATGTATATTTAGTCTTGCTCTGAAAAGCTCAATAAAATCACCATTTTCAAGTTTGCTTTAGTGGTGCTTTTATGTGCACATACCATCCAGTGCAGAAAAGCCAAACGGATTGCAACCCGTAAGATTCTAAATCCTGTGGCCGGAAAAGTGTACCAAAGGTATCACCAAGTAAATCACTTTTTACTGTATTGCTCCGATATGGACCTTAAATATCTTTCATCTCTCTTTTTTTAAGCTCGTTGTCAGGATTCATCAACTGCCCTTAGACTTCCATTGTATGTGCATTTCAAGTAAATAGGTAAAGTAAATTTATATCATTATAGGTAAGCATGAAAAAAACAATTCTGTGTGTGTGAAAATGTTTTTGTGTGTGTGTTACATATACACTACAGATGCTGTAGATAGATATTATATTTAAAATCACCAGAGTATTCCTGTAATATGCAATTAGAGCATGATACATATACAATTGTCACCCATAACATCTACAGACTAATGTGTAGTAGGTGTGCAGGATTGATGCACACTCGTTTGAAAGAGCACTTGGTCATTTATGTGTGCTCTTGCTCAGGCTACAGTACACTAAACATTTCCCAGAAAAACCCTTCCAATCAGAACTCGGTCTAAACATACCACCTTAAATATTTAATACTCATGTATAGGTTGTGACCTGTAAAGAACATGCCACATGCTGAACTCCAACCGCTCATACACTGAGCAGGAATGGTACATTTATTCTTTTGTAATATTAATAGCATCGGTACAGCTGCTACTCCATCCCACACACACTTCCAGAAGTGTACACACACACACACAAAACTTAGCTATGTCGAGGGATGCTCTACCCTTGGTAGGGGACTTTGATAAAGCAGAGTTGTCCTTTTGTCCTTGATTGGGAGGTTGTTAGAGGCACAGCATCTGAGCTCCTGTTTCTGCCAGGACTCTCTTCCTAATTAGCCAGTTTCTTGCTTTAAACCAAAGTTCTCCTCCCTGCTGAGATTATTACCATTAGCTTACATAGAGACACAAAAACACATTCAGTGCTGGGTGTTTATGAAGTGACAGACAGCAGGAGGTTTAAACACTGGTGGTTTTTTTCTTCAAGTCAAGTCTACCACTGGAAATGTGTGCAGATAATTATCTGGGATATGATTTACATGACTTCATGGGGGCATTTCTTTGTGGGATTATGACATCTGTGTCTTCTGTTCTCGTCAGTCATCACTACTACTTTTGACTGGAGATTTGTCTAACCTAATTGGTTTATCCATTAATAATGCTTAACGTTTACAAAGAACTGCAGACTTCTAAACTCGATGCTATGTCCTGCTCATCACTTTGATCTAATAGAGGACCAAAACCAGAATATTTCAGACAAGATGCAAGACCAGTTAATTCCTGTTATCATTCATGTTATAGCATCTGCAAACAGTTGCTGCCTCACTAGCCTCTGTTTTTTTTTTCTGTCTATTGAAATTTATTTTTAAAATGCAGCTTATCATATTAGCGACAAACTGGAAAGTGCACGACTGTCCCAACGCTCTAAATTTCAGTTTCCTACCCTTGAGTCGAACTCAAATACTTCCACCCAGTTGCCCCACCAATAACCATACACCACCAAAGAGGTTTGACTTTTGATCAATGTGATATTTTTATTCATACACCTGTATATTTCGTGGAGCGATTTAACCATTGTACAGCAAAGTGTGTTTTATGGTAGTTCTTACAAAAATCAACATGTGATTGTTTCAGACAATGGTGCGTGGTTTGCAGCTGTTCGGCAGAAAGATTGAGTGGGTGGAAATACCAGATGGTAAAGGGAGATCTCTTTCTATAGAAGACATTTAGAGTGTTAGTTATTGGGATTATGATGGGCGTGTCCATTCTAAATCTATGGCCTATTTTCTTTGGTCCAGATTCAGAGTGATGCTTTGACAGGTTATGTTTGGTTTCTTATTCTCAGGCGAACTTCAATTTTAATATTTTGACATTTGTTAAATCTTGTTAAGTATGTAAACAAACAAAAAATAATAATATATCAGTGATAGTGGAGATGAGCGGTGGAGAATGTTGAGCATTGGCTATTCTGTGTTTACGTTGTAGCTCAAGAAGAGCAATAACCTTTTAGTGTAGAAAAATAACAGCACTAATTATCCATGCATTAATTAACCATATGTTCCACTTTTTAAGAATTTTTTTTTTCATATATATATACTGTATGTATATAGAGAATCAGCCACATAAGAATGCTATATGTCAAGTACTAATGAGCTCTCCATTTATCCACTTCATTAAAGAGTAATGTATTGCTTAGTGACAGGGCATGTGGGAAGATAACAAACGTGAGAACATGAGAGTTTGCAATTAAATCAGGATAGGAGAGAGCAAAGTCACGATCGTGATCTCAGATGTGATTGTTAGCTGCACCTGTAAATTCTGTCCATGTACGAGTGAAAGTCTGGCCTTAGGCTTTGTATTAATTGTGCGTTCCTGGATGCTGGTTGGAATGAGGATGTTTTGGCAAGTGACTCATTTTTAACTATATGAGAAATTGTGGGGAAAAATACGAGAAAAAACAAGTTTACCTCTCTCTCTCTCTCTCTCCCTCTCTCTCACTAACACACGAATTAATTATTAAACCCTTTCTTCCACTTATCTATACACCCCCTATTAATACTCAGTGTCATCTTCTGATTAAGAAACTCCATAGCCCGACTCCACCAGTATTTCCATGTCTTAAACGTTTCACGCTGCACCTTAAATTACACCGGTGGAGAATTTGTACTGTATGTCATTACTCTTCCGAAGCAAATAAAAGTGCTGCGGATGGACATAATATTCATACGTCCTATCAAATCTCTAAAATCAAAATAGTTCACTACATATTTTAACAGCTCTTCTTCCCATCACTAAAAACGACCGCAGACAGATATAACTGATGTCAGGAAAATGTGCCCCACAGACATTTGATTTTTATAAACACTGGTAAATACTTTGTGAAATAAAATGTTTGTCGCCCTCTTCCAGTTTCCTGCTCAGTAGAAGTTTCTAGAAACTGTATCTAGGAGATGGGGAAAGCACCAGAGCTCTGGGATTCGACCATGTGATAATGGCTCAGAAGAGGCCCGTAGGCACACCAAGCCTGGGTCAAAACAGGCATTTACAAAGTCACAATATTTCAGCTGAAACAGTGCGGTGCAGGATACAACAAAGAATAAACTTTTTTTTACAACAAGCTTGTAATATGCTCAAAATTGAATAAGCAATATATAGTACGTATTTGGCTTATTAATGTATTGTGAAAGAAGAACAAGAATGTCATCACATGCCAAATAACTCATAATTGGTCCAAGATTTTCTCATCGGACAGTCGGTCACTGTGTGAAACCTTCTCACGTCTGACAAGAGAGAATGAGATGTAATGACAAGATGGTACTGATTTCCCGTCCAGAGCTCTCTGGTACTATAAAACGTATAGAAACTATTTCATACTGCCACCTAGTGGAAGACAGAAAGCTCTCTATGGGGTGAGTTGGATAAGTGATGTAGGTTTATATGGTGTGGGTTACGCAGCTGGCTTCAGAGCGCCGAATTCCCAAGTAGCTACAAAAACATTATTAGAACGTTATACACAGTTGAAAAACAAAAAAGAGGCAATAATACATAATTGGTATTTTTATTGCGTCTGAACACTGGATTTAAACTCCAGCAGAGCAATTACAGAAAACAAGTACCTTTCATAAAAAAAGTAATTCACATGAAAACATACAGGAACTAAGACTAATGTGAATGCTTTCTTTTATCAACAGACACATGGCTTAAACCTTGAGTTCGATCTAAATTTAGACACAACAGCAACCTGATGCAATGGGACTGAACTATGTGAAAGTCATGTGCAACAAACACGGGAGCATCATTATTTTAGTATAATATACGACAGTCAACTAGAACTGGGTTATAAATATTTGATTGAGTTAAAAATTCTGTAGAAAAATGTGTTGTTTTTTTCCTCTTCAAGATTTTTCCTTTTTTATGTTGGACATAAGTTAAACATAATCAGCAGATGGTTCAGTCCACAAACTCGGTCTCTTTTCTATTTTCATTTGTTTCTGCCCACGCTCGGATTGGCTGCCACACAAAGAGTTAGACAACAAGAGAGACAATGTGCTTGAAAGGTGAAAGTTTCGTGGCAGCTGTACAGCTATTAACAACGCCAGATTTTCTACAAATGTCCACATATGCAGCAATTTCACTTATCGCCCAGCTCTATCTCGAACCTTTAATTTGGCATACTAATATATGCACATGGCAGACAAGTGACAACTCAAAAGACACAGCAAACACAGACAGCGTACAGTAAACATAACCCCGATAATGTTCGTGTTCACTGATATGAATGTAGAGTAAGAAGGTGTTCAGAGCAGGAAGTAAGAAATAAGAAATAAGATTATAGATCACATTTACTTTTTTTTTAATACAAAAAGTGAAAAGATTATAGAGGTCCCATGTCACCACATGAATCTCTGCACTGCAGGGCTATCGGGCCACTGGAATGTCTTCTGGATGAAGATGTAGATCGTCGCTGCGTTGACCGCCGCATACAGAGCGAACTCAAGCAGCAGTCTGGGGAGGGATGAAAGAGGGACATGGACGCGGTATAGCAGATACGGCAGGATAAAATAACGGAATTCGAGAAGCTTTTGAGGAACCGTAGCCGCCAGCAGACACACACAAAACGCCAGGATCCAAAACACCGACTTGGAATTCAGAGTGTCCATAAAGCTCCAGGCTGCAAACACATACGCAGGGACTAGGAGGAAGCGAACCAGCTCGTGCTTCTGGAAAATTCTCTTCCACACATAGAAGGGAAAATGCCTGTTATCCGCTAATAGGTACTGGTGGACAAAAGTGAATTTCCAGACCAGGATAAGAGACAAAACTGTGATCAGGAGAAAGAAGAAAGGATGCCTCTGGAGAGACTGCACAAATCTGACAAGCCTGTGGTAACAAAGGGATATAGGAAGGGAGAAGATCAACGTGAAGGAGAAGAAATAAAACAGCTGAGGCGCATTCAGGCAGGCTTCATGATTGCTCCTGTCTCCAACCACAATCCCAGCATTCAACACCACAAAGACGACAAAGCCCAAAGCGACTACACCGTAAGGCCAGGTCGATAAAATCACACTCTTTATGTTGACCGGAGATGTGAGGTATTTTGGTAAAAAGTGCACTAATCTCTGCAATGAGATTTGCGATGTTGATTTCTCATCCCTCTTTTTCGACTGGTCCACCCTCCAGGCCTCGTCCATTTTCTGAGCCACGACCGTCCCGGCACAGAAAGTCACCCAGATGATGTTGGTCTGGCGGAACAAGATGGAGCAGATGCCCAGGAGAGCTGAAGCTTTGTGGCACTTGTACAGACACATGAGGTAGGCAAAGAGAGTGAAGAAGGTGGAGCCGGCATCTGTGTAGTAGAGGAACGTGAAGAAGTAGAGCACTGGGAAGGAGGACAGAGATATGGCAGAGAGCACACGCCGTCCAGTCGCACGAGACTACAGGGAAAAAAGAGACAGAGAGAAAGAGAGAGAGAGACACTATGGTGAGAACAAGGACTCTTAATATATTAGTGTCCAAAAGTAGGAGTCTAATTCTGTTTTGCTGTATGTAATTGCTTAAGGAGTGCGATTGTGGATTTCTCAAATCTGATTGGTCAGAAGGTGTTGATTCATTTTCTCTAACAGCGTCTCTGACATTCAAATTACAGGATTATTTATACGAACCCGCTGGTTCTAATATCTAATCGTTTCTATAGCAGTGACACATTATGAAAGACTCATTATAAATGGATTGTGCCCTGCAATGGATTGGCACCCTGTCCAGGGTGTACCCCGCCGTGTGCCCCATGCTCCCTGGGATAGACTCCAGGTACCCCCGTGACCCTGAAGACGATAAGCGGTATAGAAGATGGATGGATGGATAATCATAAATGGGTTAAGATTTTATTTCACAAAAAACAAACATAATTGTTATGGTTCATTTTTCTGTAGTGAAAAGTTTATTTAACTTTTTTGAAGGAGATCTAAATCTGTATTTCTGTGAAGCTGCTTGAAGAAAATATCCATTATTAAAAGTGCTTTACAAATAAAATTGCACTGAATTTCTGAGACATTTTGCATATTTGTCCCCTTTCCAGCAGTGACTATATGATGGTGAGATCCATCTTTTCACACTGAGGACAATTAAGGGATTCATACACAACTATTACAAAAGGTGCAAACATTCACTGATGCTCCAGAAGGCAACATGACACATTAAGAGCCAGGGGGGTGTAAACTTTTGAACAGGATGAACAGGATGATCGGTGTAAATTGTTAGTTACATGACTCCCAGAAGACAAAATGCTATCTTATTTAGCATCTGAATGGCAGTACTAAATTTAAAAAAAAAAGATACAGTATATAGACAAAATAACAATTGACACCGATCATCCTGTTCAAAAGTTTACACCCCCCTGGCTCTTAATGTGTAGTATTGCCTTCTGGATCTTCAGTGAATGTTTGCTCCTTTTGTAATAGTTGTGTATGAGTCCCTCAGTTGTCCTCAGTGTGAAAAGATGGATCTCACCATCATACAGACACTGCTGGAAAAGGGTCAAATATGCAGAAGATTCTGGAAAAGCAAAGAATGTGCAGGACCTGGAGGATTCTTCTGAAGAACAGTGAGCAGTTTAACTGCTCAGGACAAACAAGAGACTCATGAACAACTATAACAAAAAACAAAAAATAAAAAACAGTCGTTGATCATCCAGGTAACGACACACAGTATTAAGAATCAAGTGTGTGTAAACTTTTGAACTGGGTAATTTTTATAAATCCAGTTAGTATTGTGTCTTGTGGACTATATGTAAATATCTGTTATGTGAAAGAGGTTATTCAGGACAGAACTAAATAAAAAAACAACATGGGATTTTATGATCCTCTTATCTCAAAATAAAGGTTCTCATCCATCCCTTGTGATTGTTTCACAAACGTATCCAGATGGATGTTTTGTACTCTCATAAGGAATAATGGTAAAGATAAATACCTTGTCCTTGGGGTGCATTCTACAGATGAGGAGATAGAGGATGTAGAGGTTGCCACAGTTGAAAAGCACATTGATGAATCGCAGCATGGCAGTGGAGCACACGGCTGTTCCTGTCCAACCCACCAACCACATGACCGGTTTAATCACTCCAACTGACAGCAGGTACAGACCAGGCAGCGTGGTGATCATAGGGTCCCACTAAGGAAACACAATGCCATGATTTACCAACATTCAGAGCTTCCATCAGCTAATTTAGGGCAGGACACTCCAGACAGAAATTACATTTTTGGACAATTATTTTTCAGATTTTTTTGGATGAATTACATCTACAACCTGTGCTCTGTTAAAATGTAGTAATAAAACCATCAAAGCCTTTAAGCTCTACCTACTTGGAACAATCACATCATGTCTGATCACATATCACTGAAATGGTTGTTTCCTGATATTAATATTACTGGTACATTGTGTGGCATGTGGCATTCTGGTATACAAGGCATGTAACTAGAGTGGGAACACATTAAACCACTTTCCTCAAAATGTTCAGAACCAAAAATCTTCCATATTTATTAAAAAAATAAAAATAAAAAATAAAATAGTGTATTATTTTACAAGTTCATTCCTATACCTAATTGTAAGGATATTACATTTCCCAAAATGTTGATTCTTGCTGAATTTACATTATATTTTATATTATAAAATGGCATCAAATATTTTTAGAACAGTGTATGGTAACTAAATATGGTAACTTGTTATATTACGTCAGTACAATAAATATTTAATGAATCCTATGGGGTTTTGCATGCAAAAAAAAACCCAACAAACAAACAAAAACAAAAAAAACAGAAGCAGGTGTGAAAGTCGAAGTCTCCAGAAGAACTGTGGCACATTCTCCAAGATTCTCAGAAGAACGTAAAAGCAATTTTCTGTATAAAACTGCACAAATTGTACCCAAGACTACTCATGGATATTTTTCAAAAGGGTGGTCAAACCAAATATTGACTTTGTTTAATTTATTACTGTTTACTGCTCTTTGTAGTATTTATTTGTAATTTTTTTTTACAAATTAAAATATTTTTTGAAGTAATCTTTGCTGTCCAGAATTTCTTTGCATGTTCCTAAAACAGGATTATAACCGATCAGCCATTACATTAAAGCCACTGAGAGGTGACGTGACTAGCAATGATGATCTCATTACAATGGCACCTGTAAAGGAGTGGGATATATTAGACAGGAAGTGAACAGTCGGTTCCTGAAGTTGATGTGTCGGAAGCAGGAAATATGGGCAAGCGTAAGGAACTGAGCGACTCTGACAAAGGACAAATTGTGAAGGCTAGACAACTGGGACAGAGACTCTCCAAAACTGAAGGTCTTGTGGGATGTTCCTGGTATGCAGTGGTTAGTACCTACAAAAAGTGGTCCAGGGAAGGACAACCGGTGACAGGATGAGACAGGAACACTAACTGATACACTTGGAGAGTGAAGGCTAGCCCATCTGGTCCGATCCCACAGAAGAGCTACTGTAGCACAAATTGCTGAGAAAGTTAATGCTGGCTATGATAGAAAGGAGTCAGAACACACAGTGCATCACAACTTGCTACATATAGAGCTGCATAGCTGCAGACCGGTCAGAGCGACCACGCTGACCCCTGGCCACCGCCGAAAGCATCTACAATGGGCACATGAGCATCAGAACTGGACCATGGAGTAATGGAAGAAGGTAGCCTGGTCTGATGAATCACATTTTCTTTTACATCATGTGGACGGGCGAGTACATGTGTGTTGAGTGTGTGTTACATGCTTGGGGAAGAGATGGCACCAGGATACACTATGGGAAGAAGGAAAGCCAACGGAGGCAGTGTGATGTTCTGGGCAATGTTCTGCTGGGAAACCTTGGGTCCTGGCATTCACGTGGATGATACTTTGACACGTATCACCTACCTTAACACTGTTGCAGACCAAATACACCCCTTCATGACAACAGTATTCCCTAAAGTCAGTGTCCTCTTTCAGAAGGATAATGCACTCTGATACACTGCGAAAATTGTTCAGGAACGGTTTGAGGAACATGACAAAGAGTTCAAGATGTTGCCTCCAAATTCCCCAGATCTCAATCTGATCGAGTATCTGTGGAACATGCTGGACACACAAGTCTGATCCATGGACTCCCCACCTCACAACTTACACGACATAAAGGATCTGCTGCAAACGTCTTGGTTGCCAGATCCCACAGCACACCTTCAGAGGTCTTGTAGAGTCCATGCCTCCACGGGTCAGGGCTGTTTTGGTGGTACAAGGGGGACCTAAACAATATTAGGCAGGTGGTCTTAATGTTATGGCTGATCGGTGTAGAATACTTTATCAAATATAAAACGGTTTATCAAATGAATATGAGCTATCTAATGAGATCTATTAACTATATATCTATATACATTGCTTAAAAGATTTCTATTAAATATTACCCCGGTCACACCCTTCCTGTTGTGTCCTTCTTTAAGCAGTGTAGTTAGTGCTCACTTACATATTGCACTGCAATCATAATTAATTAACAACTGCAGTATCTAGGAAATAAAAACAGTAAATACATCATAAATACAACATTGATGAGTTACATAACAGGACTGGTGTAAACATCTATGTGTAGACGTGGTTTTGCGAGGAAGATGATGAGTGTGGATGTTTTACCTCGGTAAATTTCCCTTCACAGTATTTCTGAGCTTGTGGAACATGAAAGATTTCGTCCATGTACGACTCTCTTTGCTCTAGAGTGATTTTAGAAAAAAGAAGACATGATATAAAAAAATTTGTGCTACAAACAACAGGGAAGATGTAGCCTTCAAACTTCTCCATCATCATTTTAATATATATTAATAATATATTTGAGAACCTGTGTTACAAGGCGAATAAAATAACAACACAATAACATTAGCTTTCACTATTTTAACTACAAAATCGCTGCAACCATATTGTACTGAAACTGCCTTCTACTTGGCTGTGGCTAGGGCGGGTTGAGGGTTGTATTCTAAATGGCTCAATTTTGTAAATATAGTGCACTATGTAGGACGTAAGCGCGTTACTTTACATACTAGGTAGGGAGGAAGGAGTCATTTGGAATGCAGCACTTGGTTTATTTGACAGTTCACTGGTCCAACCGTTACCACGGTTCCGACTCGCTACTGTAGCTCTTATTAAGACGTTCCGACTGATGTTATCTGTTGGACTTTTGCCTGTTAAATTAATATATAAAGGCAATTAATTTCGTGACTAAATTGTTGTTTCGTTTTTAGTAATAGTTACAATTGTATTATATATGTGTATATATAATGGAGTCGTGTAAAGTTACGCACTCGGAACCTTAATAGGGCTCATGGTGTCACAATATTATTATCCCGCCCTGGTGTATCTCGTGTAGTCAGGTTGAGATAGTTTGGAGAACTTTGGGATCTTTACCATGCATTTAAGTAAGAGTTTGGAACTGTTTCCGGAGTTCGTTGTGACTCAGTTGCTTTTCAAAGACGTTAAAAACTGTGCAGAATTGAGAAAGATGGCAATGGAGGGGGAAATAGTCGGCGCGTTGATAAACCCATCCGTGGTGAGTGTTTAGACACACAGCTCAATATATACTAGAGTGGTGTGGAAGCCATTTCACGCTCTTCATACTTCACCCGAATGAATTTGTCCTTAACAAGTCACTTGGAGTTATATAGGAATATGTACAGGTGAGTGGAGTGTAGTTTACAATTAAGAAGAATAATAAAAGAAAGCAAAGAAAAAGTCAAGCGGAACTTGATCTAAATTGACAAAATTATTTGCCAAATATTATTATTGGAAAATACAAAACAAAACAAAAAAGCCAATTGTTGTGAATGATTAAGTGAATTTGGCCTATGTTTTACCTTATATTTATACCCCGTGACACAGGAAGCCATGGTTGAATAATTTCCTGTTCCTAGTCACCTAGGTGTACTAAATAAATGTAAAATATCAATGGGAACATACTTCAAATATATTTCTCTCATATGTATTCATATGGGTGCCAATAATTGTTGCACACATATATTTAACCAAGTTGTTTTTTTACTAAACCTGTGTTGTGTTGTGTGCAATTGTTTGATATCTAT
This sequence comes from Noturus placidus, assembly GCA_022414735.1. Classification (NCBI taxonomy): domain Eukaryota; kingdom Metazoa; phylum Chordata; class Actinopteri; order Siluriformes; family Ictaluridae; genus Noturus; species Noturus placidus. The sequence goes on from JAFFST010047470.1 coordinate 104,878, forward strand.
GAGCGCAGAGTATTTTTGTGAATATTTTTAACAAAAGATGAAAAGTTTAAACGAGACAAATTTTCACAGCCTTCTTTTTTCATATTTATCAAGGGTACCAATATTAGTGGAGGGCACTGTATGTATGTGTGAATATATAATATTATTATATTTTATATATATA
>JAFFST010047472.1:0-17978 GCA_022414735.1 Noturus placidus
TCTCAGTTGGGATAATTTCTCACTTTTACTGTGTATGTACTGTGTTTGTATTCATGTACAGCTGCTTTGAGACAATGTCTATTGTAAAAAGCGCTATACAAATAAAATTGAATTGAATTGTTTATCACTTCTATGTACCGATAAAGGTAATTACACGAGTTGTCAGGCAGGCTTGATAATATAGCGTAACTACTTATTTCAGTTGTTAATAATATAATTTAGATCAGAAAATTCTACAACAAAATAATTCAACTGGTTGCACTAATAAGTTAGAACATATAATCTGTAGCATGCTGTGAATCATCCATCCATCCATCTTCATCTGCTTACTCCTTTTCAGGGTCACGGGGAACCTGGAGCCTATCCCAGGAGGCATCGGGCACAAGGCAGGGTACACCCTGGACAGGGTGCCAGTCCATCGCAGGGCACAATACACAATACACATACACACTCACATTCATACACTACGGACACTTTAGACACGCCAATCAGCCTACCATGCATGTCTTTGGACTGGGGGAGGAAACCGGAGTACCCGGAGGAAACCCCCGACACAAGGGGAGAACATGCAAACTCCACACACACATGGCCCTGGCGGGACTCGAACCCCGGACCCTGGAGGTGTGAGGCGAACGTGCTAAGCCACCGTGCGCCCCTGCTGTGAATCATACTAGACTAAAATATTGTCTGAACAAATACATTCTCTAGAAGTTGTCTGATGAAACATTGTCAGCTTTTTTATTTTGAAGATTTCAGCATTCAATAGACTTGTACACAAATTACAAGTGAAACAGACATGGCCTTTATATAATAATAAACAACAACATTAGTATCATATGTGAATGTGAAGTACTTTCAGAACTGACCCCACCTATCATCCCCCCCCCCATTTCTGTTTAATGTGATTGTGAAATAAAAATGAATTCTTACTTTTTTTTTTTTTTAAATTAACTTAAATTGTAACTTGCCTAACCCCCTTAAACTTTTCATTTGATATCTCCTTCAACCCTGTAATCCTATACACACCACAAGTTTAGTTAAATGTATTTTCTCAGGAATATACATCATGTGATCAGATAATCAGACAAACTGTTCATTACACAAATCTGTGATTCTTTAGCATTTTTTTTAAATACAATGAATTAGTCTATATATTACCCCGCCAACATCAGCAGTTAAGTCTGGTTAGCTATGACCAGCCTGACCAACACTGACCATCTTAGACCAGCTAAAAAAAAAAAAAAGGGGGGTTCCAAACCCAGCCTGCTCTACCACCTATGACCAGGCTGGGAGACCAGCTAAGATCAGCTTTAGCTGCTCTTTTTTTCCAGGAGGGATGGGTGTAGCGTTCTCTATAGAAACTCAATTAGCTCGGCATTTACACCAAGACCACGATTACCTAGCGCATTTCATTAAAACATATACTTAGTTTAAAAGTCAAGCTTTGAGGCTTCGTAAATTAAACAGTAAATTTATTAACTGTATGAAGGAGCTATACGCTTGCTAATCACTAAGGAACTAGCGAGAGCAAATACGCTAACGTTGGCTAATGTGGCCCGTTTCAGAAAAAAATGGTCAATAATAACTACACAGTGAAACTAACTTACCTTTCTGGGTTTGGCTTCGGCATCCATTGCGAGTTGATTTGTTGAACTATCTGTCTGAGCAAATATTTCGCGCTAATATGCAGACAAGCTTCGTGTTTGGCTAGTACGCTAGATACTGTTTACAGCGCTATATTTTCTATCCCACCCTTTTTGAAATAACTCTCGTCCAGCGTGCAGATTTGCTAGTGCGTCATACAAGCAGTGCGCTGATTGGACACTGCACGCAACCACGCCTCTGCTAGGACAACTAGCCAATTGCGCTCTTTGATGCAGGGTTTGTCACAATACTGGTATGGGAACGGGAAAGTACGCACGCGTTACGTTCCTACGGCAACACGGAGAGGTCTCGGTCTCTCTCTCTCTCTCTCTCTCTCTAAATATATCCCATCCATCTTCAACCGCTTACTCCTTCTCAGGGTCACGGGGAACCTGGATCCTATCCCAGGAGGCATCGGGCACAAGGCAGGGTACACCCTGGACAGGGTGCCAGTCCATCGCAGGGCACAATCACATACACACTCACACACTACGGACACTTTAGAAACGCCAATCAGCCTACCATGCATGTCTTTGGACTTGGGGGAGGAAACCGGAGTACCTGGAGGAAACCCCCGACACACGGGGAGAACATATATATACATATATATATACACATATATATATATATATAAATTTTTACGTGAAGGCGATTATAGAGATAGGGGACAGATTAACCGTTGCCGTTTATAAGCCTACATCAATAGAAATTTACGAAGTTGGAGGTTATGTAAGACTGTGCTTAATTTATATTAACCACACTGATGATAAATTATATTGGCACCCTTGTTGACCAAGTAAAAGTAAACATATAACGTAAGCAATAAGTGACATTTGGTTGGTAAACACATGATGACAATGTGTATTTTCAACAAATGACCATTAAGTTGATTTAAAACCAAAATATGTTTAAGTTTTGCTTTGAAAGCACTGATTTATAAATTATTAGCACCCCTACTGTTAATGTTCAGTGCAGCCTCAGATAAAAACTATTATATCACTGAGGCTGATCTAGTAATAGTTGAAGAAACCCTTTAAAGCAGGGAGTCTTTACTCTTATCCACAAAGGGGCTGGGGTATAGGCTTTCATTTCCAACCGAGCAGGATCCACACCTGATTTCACCTGTTTAATCAATTCAACATAGTCTCCAATTTAGCTGCAATGAAAGCAGACACGGGACTTTTGTTGCTTTTTACATTTAAACCACAAATTTTCAATAATGTGAAAATACAGAGAATGAGGTAGCCATTTTAAAACCAATCCGTGTTGATATGGACTTTTCTGTGTTGCACTTAAGGAAGGTTTTCTTTCATGCAACCTTTCCAAACAGCTTGATTTTGAAAGCCCAAGAGGCAAAATAAACTGTATCAGGATAAGTCAACCACAGAGTTTCTGAAGACTGAAAACATTTCTTTTTGTTTTGTAGATAATGACAATTTGTTTGCAGTTATCTAACCCCCTCCAAAAAAAAAAAAATATATATATATATATATATATATATATATATCACTAGATAGATGGATACAAAAATAAACAAATACATAGTGTGCCACAATAAAATAAAATGGTTTTTATAACATTGGGTTTTAACACAGATTGTATAAAATTGTCTAAATCTAAATTTTCCAGTCAAACATTATGACAAATTATGCTTTTTTGTGTGTCTGCCTGTTCTCTTAAAGGGTGCGAATACATGTGGATTTGTCTGCCTGTTCTTCATATATAATCGAATGATCTCTACACTACACCATTTTAGCAAAAGAATTCCTTAATTCTGACAGAAATCATACACGACACTTGTTTCTTTTTTTCCAAAACTGTCATGTTTTAATCTTTCTGAATGAAAGATTTTCACAGTATCAAAAGTGAATAATTAAAAAAAAAAAAAAGAAAAAAAAAACAACAAAAAAAGCCAACATACACTTGGCCTTTAATGGTATAGTATAAATCTACATTCCAAACATTTGAAATAATGTCTCCTAGTTCAATATAACCTGGATAGCGTCAGAGATGTAGAATAGGAAAATGACAGCTCGAACAGATTTTTAAAAAAAATCCATTGTGTTTTTCATCTCGAGTCGAGAAAGAGAATGAGCATCATCGGTCATCGATTTTATTCCCAGGTCCCAACAGAATCGTTATTTTAAGATTTTGTCTACTCAAGGTATGAAGGTGGCGACACATACGAACACGTGCAGAGTGATAATCAGGCTTAACGTCATGAATGTTGTACCATGGCGCTGATGATCATTAACAGAGAGAAAAAAATTAAATACAGGTCCTCGATACCGAACGTGACATAGAAAACACCGGGACAGGAAGTTTTTATTTTTTTTTTAATCCATCTGAACTCGGTCTAAGCCAAACTACAACAAGCAGCGACTACAGAGAGAGGGAGGCTGAGCAACCGGCACGCAGCCGAACAGCCGTACGACTACAGAGGAGGATTCTCAGGAGAAGAAAGACAAGACTGAACGCTCAGTGCTCATCTGGAACCCAACCGTCAGTTTGGAGAGGCATGCAAGGGAAGTCTCATCAACCTTTTCCCTTTTTCTTTAAGGATTTCATGTGATGAAAGTGTTAGACACAGGTATTAGATACACCATTGCTGTATATATTAGTGTTTTTTTTTTTTGTTGTTTCGTTTTTTAAAATTTGTCCAAGTATACTCATAATAATAATAATAATAATAATAATAATAAGGGGAAAGGGAAAATATGCTTTACATGGTCCCACACTAACCTTTTTAAGTACTTCATGTCCCCGGGCTTGTATTGATCACACGTCTCAGAGGAACAAAACAGAAATAAATAAAAATAAATTGAGCACACAAAGGTGGATGCGATACATAAAATAAAAAATAAAATACCCCCCTTTAAAATGTGCACCAAGCAGCAGTAATAAAAACAGAGCATGAGTGGTACTTCATAATAAGCAGAATCTCTTACCACAGAATCCCCCCCCCCCCAAAAAAAATAAATTAAAAAAGACAGCCCTGCCTACTTGATTTCTATTGGCTCACAAGATTTTACGTAGTAAATACCATCTGTATGCAGAAAAGTAACTGCAAATGTGTATTTCTCAAACTGCAACCTTGACTTTCATTCACGTTTGGTAGTTTTCCGGTGTTTTGCTAAAAACCGCAAATGTGTCTGAACCATAAAAATGTTGGCACCCTTGATACTGATCTAAAATCAGGTCAAGTCTGTGAAATTGTTGCAAGATCTGAGAGAGCTATTATATAGCATAAGTTACAGATTTCATCGCAATTTCAGGAAAATCAACTACTGCAAGATGTGATCGGTATAAAATGGCACGTGCTGGGAAATAAATATAACGTATTTATTTCGGAATGCTTCTACTGAGACGTTTGATACAGACAAGTCCAAAAAGTTTCCCCTCCACACTCTACGACCAAAACACCCAATGTCATTTCTGTAATGTCAGTATCTGCACTATTTTGTCAATGAGCACATGTCAGAATTAAAAAGTACCTTTTGGAATAAAAGAATAAATAAATAGACATTGTGGGGTGACCGGGCCGAGGTGTGCCATGGGTTGGAGTTTAAAATCATTTTTTTGTTTTATTTATTGTAAAATCATTATATTTACAAACTACAAAATGAAGCAATGAGATTTCCTGCGAGTGATCTCGCTCTACTAAGAGATACAGTAAAAAAAAAAAACTCTCCGGTGGACGATTACAGACTGTGTGACGATTACAGTCCCGTGGCGCACTGAGGGAGGGGCGGAGACAGACGGCGACCTCCAGCCAATCAGATCAGGAGTACAGTGGCTATAGACTAGAGAATGACCAATCAAGTGGTCGAGAGAGTCGAGTCCTATTGGGAAGTTGGGGGGGTTCTCTGGTTATCATCATCCAGGCATATGTCTCGTGTGTGTTTGTGTGAGTGAGTGCTGTGTTACTGCGCTGCATTCGACGGCATCTTTTTCAGGCTGAAGTTGGACCAGTTCACAGCCACTTTCTGTCGCGTCTGTTTAGCTGAATCGAGGCAAAACCTGGAGGGAGGCATGATGACACAAAGAGATTAGGACGAGTACATTAACAGATCAGTGTGAGGAATGCACAAACCAGTAGCTATGAACAAGCAGATTTCACATCAGGGATATTAGTTGTTTATTCATAGCTGTGCGGCAAACAAGTGCGTTTGAATGTGTGATTCATTCACTCCTGAACTTGATATGTTGATTTGTAGATGAGGATTCACCTCTTGAAGTATTCGACCTCACGATCAATCTCGTCCATCTCCGTCGGATCCAGATCTTTAGGGAGGAACACGTCATCTATCCAGGCACAAAAAATTAATTTCATTATTGACATAAATAAATAAATATAAAGGCTACAGCAAGAAAATATCAATAAACAAAAAGAAATAATCAGAAAACTCGCATTGTTTGCAAATACACAACACTAGAGCTGGTCGATGTATTAATATAATATGGACATCATGTTAAATGATTACACAACACAGTTTTCTGAGATATTGTTGGTATGGCAAAGTACTTATGTTTTTAATCATTACAAATGAAATGGTAGTAAATGGATGAAATTAATTTGATTTAATATTTTAAAATATTTTTTGTTAGTGTTACAAGGTCCCAGGTGTGAATGGGGAGCAGGTGTGTTAAATTTGGTGTCAACACTCTCACACTCCCTCATAATGGTCACTGGAAATTCAACATGGCACCTCATGGCAAAGAACTCTCTGAGGATCTGAAAAAAAAGAATTGTTGCTCTACATAAAGATGGCCTAGGGTATAAGAAGATTGCCAAGACCCTGAGACTGAGCTGCAGCACGGTGGCCAAGACCATACAGCGGTTTAACAGGAAAGGTTTCAATCAGAACAGGCCTCGCCATGGTCGACCAAAGAAGTTGAGTGCACGTGCTCAGCATCATATCCAGAGGTTGTCTTTGGGAAATAGACGAATGAGTGCTGCCAGCATTGCTGCAGAGGTTGAAGGGGTGGGGGGTCAGCCTGTCAGTGATCAGACCATACACCGCACACTGCATCAAATTGGTCTGCATGGCTGTCATCCCAGAAGGAAGCCTCTTCTAAAGATGATGCACAAGAAACCACGCAAGCAGTTTGCTGAATACAAGAAGACTAAGGACATGGATTACTGGAACCATGTCCTGTGGACTGATGAGACCAAGATAATTATTATCTTATTTGGTTCAGATGGTGTCAAGCGTGTGTGGCGGCAACCAGGTGAGAAGTACAAAGACAAGTGTGTCTTACCTACAGTCAAGCATGGTGGTGGGAGTGTCATGGTCTGGGGCTGCATGAGTGCTGCCGGCACTGGGGAGCTACAGTTCATTGAGTCCATGAATGCCAACATGTACTGTGACATACTGAAGCAGAGCATGATCCCCTCCCTTCGGAGACTGGGCCTCAGGACAGTATTCCAGCATGATAACGACCCCAAACACACCTCCAAGATGACCACTGCCTTGCTAAAGAAGCTGAGGGGGAAGATGATGGACTGGCCAAGCATGTCTCCAGACCTAAACCCTATTGAGCATCCTCAAATGGAAGGTGGAGGATGACAAGGTCTCGAACATCCACCAGCTCAGACATGTAGGAGTGGAAGAGAACTCCAGTGGCAACCTGTGAAACTCTGGTGAACTCCATGCCCAAGAGGGTTAAGGCATTGCTGGAAAATAATTGTGGCCACACAAAATATTGACACTTTGGGCCAAATTTGGACATTTTCACTTAGGGGTGTACTCACTTTTGTTGCCAGTGGTTTAGACATTAATGGCTGTGTGTTGAGTTATTTTGAGGGGACAACAAATTTACACTGTTACACAAGCTGTACACTCACGACATTGTAGCAAAGTGTCATTTCTTCAGTGTTGTCACATGAAAAGATATAATCAAATATTTACAAAAACTGTGAGGGGTGTACTCACTTTTGTGAGATACAGTATGTAATATATAAGTTTTGTTTATTTTATTACTGTTTTGCAGACAGTTTTTTAGCTAAATTATATATTGTGTATATTGTGTAGAAAAGTCCTCAAGTATGGTGGTATGATATTTTAGCCCTATGCAACCCTGTTGTAAAAATTTGTTTACCGATAGTACTGCTGGACTTTTCCGTCTTGCTCTTGTTCTTCTTATTCTTTCCTTTGGACTGTTGTTGCTGCTGCGAGTTCTGAAAGTTGACTACATTGTTTGAGTTGCTTTTCCCGTCTGTTTCGTGCTCCAATTTGTTGCTTCGCATCTCGTTCTCGTTCTTCCCCCTCTGCGTGTTGGAACCCGAGTGATGGTTCCCGTTCGAGGCTGCGTTGCCGTTGTGCTTGGAGGATTGCTTGCTCTCCTCTATCTTTTTGCTTCCGGTTTTCTGACACTCCCCGTGCTGCTGGGTTCCTCTGCACCCTCCCCTGGCTCCTTTCTCCACCTCATTGCTTTTATCCTGATTTCCAGATGTCACTTTAGCTGGTCTGGAGTTAACCTGCTGCTCCTGGGACGCCTGCTCCTGCTGCTGCCGCTGGTTTTTTTTGCCTTTCTTTGCTTTGGCGGCGTTGCCCGTGGCGTTCTTGGTCTCGTCTTTGGATTTGGGTGCGTCGTTAGGCGTAGGAGTGATGTTGACTGTGGTATTGTTGTTTGTGGGGGTGGGTGTAGTGGGGGTGGGAGGGGGGCTACCGTTATTCTCGCTGCTAAGGCCTTGGAGAATCTTCACACTCTTTTTAAAGTTTTTGAACGAGAGCGGTGCGAGGTCCAGGTCGATCTGCTGTGGCTCGGTTGCTGAACCGTTGAGGTGAGGCAGCAGGCGCTGGCCCTCTAGCGAGGCAGCTTTTTTGGGGAAGTCGCTGACGTCGAGGTTGAGGTCGTACATGCTGAACGATGCACGAATGGAGTCCTTGATGGTGTTCTTGATCTCCTCCAGGCGAGACGTTAGGAAGCTGTTGACGCGCTCCAGCTCCAGCTGAGGCCACTCAAGTAGCCGTCCAGCCTCGCCATCTGGAGCACGCTCTTCCTCCTCCTCCTCCACTTCCTCCACTTCCTCTGGCTGAGGAGAAGAAGACAAACGCTGCTCGCTGCATGCTTGTAGTGCACGCTCCTTCTCCTGGACAGAACATAGACACGTAAAAGCAAAGATCAATATTCCATATTAAAATCTGTACTATAGAAACATTTGATGTTAGTATAATCTGTGCCTCAGTGTTGACTCAAATGTCTTCAAGAAGCCATACCTTCTTCTTCTGTTTGTGGCGAGCACGTTTGGCAGCCTTGGCGCTGTTCACCCTTTTGGGCTCTGTGGAGTTGATGAAGTGGAGGAGCTCGTCGACGTCCCGGTGATCTATGGCGCTCGCTACAGCCGGGTCCAGGTCCTGCCTCTGAGGCAGCTCCTCTTTACGACGAGTTAGCCTAGAGCGGAGTTTCTCTCGGATCTCCGCGTAGTTCCGGCTCGTGGGAGCTGCAGGGGGCTGCAGGATGAAATGCCTCATGTAGGTGATTTATAAAAAAATATATATATTTTGAAGGAATAACTCTGCATCGGCTAAACAATTCGGCCTATTAGCACTTCCCGAGCTTTTGAACAGAATCATGTCTTAAACTATATGGTTATAGGCTATCAATTAGCATAACTCACTGCCCATGCACATTGCTTCTAGTTATGATATACTGTATTGTAGAAAGAAAATTAATTACAATGCTAGTTTAGATCTTGCAAGTTTTGCATTCATTACACAGTCCCATTTGAGGCATATCTTGCTAATCTCATGAACCGGTATAACCCAGCCTGAACACTTCTGTTAATCCAGATAATCACTTGAATCTCAAAAACTCTGGAATCGCAGATCATCAGGAATTCCAAATGCTTTTACGTCCATATTAAGACCATATTTGTTTGTCCAACATTCTGATCATTGTATGATCTTGTTAATGATTTTAAGGGCTAATATTAATTTCATGAGTCATCATACATTGTATAATGTGTATTTATTATACCTTTAAATACTCTAATCATTTAATATTTACAGTGCCCTCCATTAATATTGGCACCCTTGGTAAATATGCGCAAAGGCGCCTGTGAAAATTGACCTTTTGATAAATAAATTCACAAAAATTGTCCGCTCTCATGAATATCAACAATTGCAAACAAAAGTTTATCAAAAAAATCTATGTTAAATATAGATTTGCAACAATTACTGGCACCTTTTTAGTCAATGCTTTGTTCTACCTCCCGTTACAAAGTTAACGCCTCTGAGTCTTCTCCTATAATGCCTGATGAGGTTGGAAAATACATGGCAAGGGATCTGACACCATTTCTCCATACAGAATCTCTCCACATGAAGAATCTCCTCTTTAGTTCACCCCACAGGTTTTCTATGGGTTTCAAGTCAGGGGACCAGGATGGCAATGGCAGCACATTTTTGCGTTGATTTTGATGTATGTTTTGGATCATTGTCCTCCTGGAAGAAACGGCCACCACCCATTTCAAGCTTTGTGGTAGAGGCAGACAAGTTTTCATTTAATATCTGTTGATATTTGATAGAGACATGAGGTACTTTTCCATATGTCTACCTCTCTATGTGCATCAAAACCATCATCTGACCCTAGAACCCAATTCCATTTGAAGTTCCAGTAGTCTGGCAACCTGAAGATGCTTGAAGTTGTTTTTGGATGAGAGTACAGGCTTTTTTCTTGAAACCCTTCCAAACAATGTAGGTGATATTCAGATTGTAGTTTTGGAGACTTTCTGACTCAAAGATGCAACGAACTTCTGCAATTCTTCAGCTGTGATAATTGGAGATTTTTTGGCCACTCGAACTATCCTCTTTTGCAGTGCTTTGAGACAATATAGACACACGTCAAATTCCAGGTTGATTCTTAACATTTTCAGTTGACTGGAAAAACTTAATTATTACCCTGATGGTGGAAATGGACATTTTCAATTCTTGTTCTATTTGCATATGGCCACTTTCCATTTTGTGAAGCTCAAAAACTTTTTGCCGCACATCACAACTATATCTCTTGGTCTTACACATTGCTATTAATGCATAAGGGAATTTTCCCTGTGTGTTACCTTATATTTATACCTCTGTGAAACAGGAAGTCATGGTTGAACAATTTCCTGTTCCCAGTCAACCAGGTGTATTAAAAACTATAACATATTAATGGGAATATAATTCAAATATATTTTTCTCATATGAATTCATAGGGGTTCTAATAATTGTGGCACACCTATATTTAACATTTTATTAACATATTTAACATATTGATAAACCTGTGTTCTGTTTGTAATCGTTTGATATACATGAGAGCAGAGAATTTGTGATTTATTTTTAACAAAAATATAACGATTAAACAATGAAGACATTTTTTCACAGCCCTCTTTGCTCATATTTACCAAGGGTGCCAATACTAGTGGAGGGCACTGAAAATAAATTTGATGACTGATTAATATTTTTACTATTTGCAATATTATTTTTGGGAATTACATATCAGAGAGGCTGGATATAAAAGGAGAATAATATTGGGCTTAAAACAGAACCTTGTGGTACATCATATCAGCTCCTCTACGACCATATCAGCTCCCCTATCACAGTTACAAATACAACTTGGATGGAAACAAGTGAAGGACACAAGTGGTTCATATTAAATCATGACCATATCCAAGTTCATCTGAGTACAACTTTATGTCTTTATTTTAGTTACCGCGTTATGTCCAAAGAACTCGCAGTAGCAGCAGTCGCAGTATTTGCCGTCACGCTGGTTCGTGGAAGAGGAGGCACAGGAGCTGCGCTCGGACCCGCTGTCCTCATCCTCCATTTCGTCCCCCTCACACGCCGCCTGCTGGCACAACGACGAACCATTCACCAGCTTGTGCCCTTTACACGCCTGCTCCCTATAAACACCACAAACACACACGGCCCAGCCATCGTCACTTTACGCTGCGAAAGAACAAAAATTCAAAATGAAATGAAAATGAAAAAAAGAAAAAAGGAATGTTTCTGGAACAATCTGTACTCAAAATATTTTTTTTTATTCTGAACTGCCTCAGAAAAGACATCTTGCGAGGTCAAAGGATTACACTGAATTATATAAACTGCAAAGATTAAGCAAAATCTCCCAAATCTCTCATTACCTCCCCGTAGTGGGGCGTACCTGCACATGCTGGCTGTTAGATGAGCTACGTTAGTGGAGGCTGCAGCGCTGTTGGTGTTGTGTCCGTTACACGGGTGATTGCAGCCCATCATTGAGGAGCTCAGTTTGGCGTTTTTGCAGGCGCTGGGTTTGTCCTGCCCGCCAGAGTGCTTGGCGCCAAGGTTTGGTACTAGCGGAGTAAACGGAGCGTGCTGATTGGATGTTTGTTTGCTGGAAGGGGGCAGCAGAGATGAATTCTGGGAAGAAGAAAGACCCGTCGGGCTGTTGGGTGGAACGGAGAGATCCGCCGACGGCTGGTGCTGCTCATTCGGGTGAAACGCTTCACCTGGGAAAAAAAAGAAAGAGCAGAATGTGACGATTGCTGCAGTTTATATTTTCAGCATGGGTGTGTGCGCATACATGTGAGCAGTTGTCTACCTGGAGGAGTTGGTCTCCTACACATGGTTTTGAAGTGCTTGGCCGAGGTCTTGCAGAGCTCAGCGGAGGTAGAGAGTGGCGTAGCGGTGGATGTGGCACTGGGGGACGTTGGGTGACTGTAGGGACACACTTTGGTCCCGGACGCCTCGTGAGACGATCGTTTATCGTGACAGGTCGGTCCTGCCGTTCCACCTGCTACAACCACAAGCGGCCACAAGGGAAAGTCAGTGAGGGATAATAACTACAGATCTACACAAAGCTCAACTATGCAGCTTTAAGACATTGAAATTCAAGTGGTTTGGGAATATATTATTAACCACAAGAGAAGGGAATGGATTATAATAAATAATACTATAAATGTGCTGGATAAATGTGAGATTAGCTTGAAAAGAAAAAAAAAAATGCACAAGTGTATTCCTTTCAGAGGGAAAAAAATTAATAATAGATAATCCTTTATTGGAATGCACGAGAGCAGACTTGAATAAAAATAGACCATAAGGGACCTGTGTAGAATAGCTGAGATGAGGTAATAATTTATTATGGAAAGAATAACCTAAAAATAACCTTGTTAGACCTGTTATGGCTAAGAATAGCACGGCGCTGCCGAATGAGCCGTTCTCATTGGTCAGAAGGTGTTGAACAAGGAAGGAGTGTCGCCTCTAAAGCACATTACATTTGTAGAAAAATGAGCTTCTTGTAATGTTAAATACAGTAAACTTCTCATGTTGCAAGAAAGGAATAAAAAAACCAATTGGTGGGCGGGGGGCGTTGGGTGGATATAAACCTATGATTTGCCATTGTAGACCAAATTACTCTCAGAGCTGCTGTTGAACAACTCCTGACCAATCAGATTCGAGAACTCGACAACGGACTCCAGAAAGCACTCAAGGAAAATACTGAACGTTAGGAGCAGTGTGATGTGGAAGAAAAATGACTAAAATCATGATCACATGATGGCAGGAAATCATCTCCGTGAGAGGTCCCACCTTGCTGAGAGTGAGTAGCAGTGCCGTGGGTGCAGTGAGCTCCGGTGTTCGAGTGTGTTGAGTTCCAAAGGCCTGAGAGCTTCCGTGCTGACAGGAAGGAGCTGGGATCCCAGTCTACAGAGTTCTGCTCGGGGAAACCATTCCCACAGTTCTGCGACTTACACGAGGAGGAGTGGGTCAATGGTACCTGCAAAACACAAACACACACACACACACACACACACACACACACACACACTGCAATATCAGTCACCTGCAGGTACAATTACTAAAATTTTCTGAACAAACACAAAACAGCAGAAATGCATGAGAACAGCTTCATAAATGGCCAGCATAGTGGGGCACACACACACACACACACAAGACTATTCCTTTCAGAGGAATACTTTATACTTTTTTAGTTTTTTTTATAAAAACTGGAAACGGGAGGCAGACATTTAGCCTTTTCTACTGAACGGCTGTGGTGTGGAAATAATCAGTGCACTTTCAGGAAGACGTTGTTTGGATAAGATCATCTAACAAGAGCCCTTTAAGAACCGCACTGGTACGACTGTGGCATGGATTTTCCTCTAAAAGAGCACCAAACTCTGTATCAGAATTGTAGCTTATATATTTGTATACACAATATACACTAGCACCATGGCCAAAATAGTCATTCAACACAGGCATGTCAATGTAGAAGTATTAGTGACTTTTGTATTTTGTCGCACGCTTATATGTTTGAAGTTTGTATGTTTTGCATGTTTGAAGGAGCCATTCATACAATGCAATTCATAATGTTGCCATCAGGCAGGGCTTGGCAGCAGAGAAATTCCATGAGGTTATAAAATCTTGCTAAACATTTTAAAGTTATCGTCAGCTTCCTATGCTTTTAGAACCGCTTCATTTCCCTTCTTTACTTTGAGGAAAATCGTACATTATTTCAATGAATTTTAAACAGCCTGTAATGGCCCTTGTTGGCACTTGGTCATTCAGATCCTCAAGGATTTTGCGATAGCAGAAATGAACGCAAAATCAAGTAAACTCAGCAGTATTTCGAGAAGCTTGCAATTTTTCAGAATTTGGGCCAAGACATGTCATGTGACGCCATCACGACGCACATTCAGCCAAAGCCCTCTTCGATTCACGTGCATCGAACATGAGTACAGCTAATATTTACCAACAATCACACCATACAGGATTTTGGTAAGTTTTCTTGTGATTGTTGCCACCAAAAGTGCTTGATTTAGCTGCGGTTTGTTTTTTGTGCTTATTTTTGCGGAAAACTAATTGAACTGGTGAAATTGTTATCGCACCAAATTGTTTGGCACGGTCTTTCAGTGATGTTTGTTGATAAATGAGATGTTTTAGCTGTACTCATGTTCGACATACACAAAAACGAACTTTGGCTGAATGAGTGTCGTGATGACATCACATGACACGTCTTGGCTCAAACCTGCAGAAATTTCTAAAAATTGAGAATGTTGCGGAGTTTGCTTGATTTCACGTTAATTTCTGCGATCACAAAATCCTGGCGGGACTTTGAAAGGCCCGTCAAAGGCCCGTGAACAAACGTCACATTGAAAGGCCGTGCAAAGCAATATTGTGCAACTGCAATTCCGACAATTCAAGTAGTTTTTCGCAAAAAACTAAATAAATCAATTTGTGAAAAAAGCTGCAGCTAAATCAAGCACATCAAGCATCACAAAAAAAACTGTACGGACAGCTTTGTTAACAAAACCTTAGAAAACGTATCTATACATATCATGTGTCAATAAAATATTCAAAACACTGAAAATCACAATGTCTTGTGGAGCTGAAATTTGCCACATCACTAACTCCTACTACCAAGTAATGGAAGTTCATCACACCCAAAGCCTTCAAATCCCAAACACTTAAGCGACATAATTTAATATTAAACTTAAACAGACTGATTGTGGCATGCTTTTCCATAGCATACGTATATATAATCCGAGTTAATATCTGGGTGAAAATTGTATTTGTTTGCAACATCAGCGTCGTAGCTTCAGTGCAAACATCACATTGATTTGTACATTCCTGTTAAAGGCGGGTCCGGCAAAATCAGCTTTCATATTTTAACTCTAAATTATCTTTTGCAGTGTTCGCTGATGACTAATATAGTAACCATTTTGTTCGAAATTTACATGGTGAACACAGACGAGCGGAGAGTCGTCCAGGTGTGTTTACAGTAAATTAAGACACTCTTGGAATGCTGTTCGTCCAATCGAATTAGTGGACCGGAACTAACCGTTTGTATAAAAAGTACAACATTATGAGATAGTGAGTTGAGCTAAAACTGAATATGGACGCACTGATGTGTGAGAGGCATTTAAGGCGTTTAATACAAACCATTACAACACAATGAAAGAATTAATGGACGAACACACACACACACACACACACACACATACATTTCACAAGCTGTAGTGTTTATAGGAGTTTCCTGTTTGTTTGACAGGTATTTTTTTAGCCTGAGCGAAGAAACAGGTCCTTAAGCCATCTGGCTGAAAAATAGGGTTTAGAAATTATGGCACAGTTCTGTGTTCCATGTTCAAACTTTCACATATTTTTTCAAAAATAAAGATCAAAGTAACATGTATCAGAGTATTAATACTAGACATTTAAAAATAAAATAAAAAACAGGATCATACCTGTCCGTCTTTCCTTTCAAACTGACTATAAAACTTTTTTTAAAAAAAAGCACCCCTCTTATGCTTTTTCAGATATTACCTTTCATGTAGTGTGTTATACAGTGGTTTGTGAATGTAAAGTCTGCAAAGTTTAAAAAAAAAAAATCAAAGTGCACAACAAATGGAGTATATTGTCTCCCAAAAGAAAGAACCGATTCTGAACTGCCTGAAACGAGTCGTCAGTAATTCCTGACCTATGTAGCTTTGTGTAAAATAAATAAATAAATAAATAAATAAAAATTAAAATACGCCTCCAGTCTTCATTGGCTGCTCTCGAACACAGTGTACTTGACTCGCCTTTGTTGTTGCTGTAGTATACGAAGCACGAGCTGAAAAGGGAACGCCTTCTTCTGGAAAGGGGGCGGGGAGGAGCATTTAAAAAGACACACACGAAAACAGCATGTTCTTGCTTCCACCCAAAAAAGGGGAATTTACAGCATAGTGTAATAAATGAGTGGGGTATTTTGAGCTGAAACTTCAGAGACACTTTCTGGGGACATACAAGACTAATATTGCAGCTTGTAAAAACGGGCATAATAGGTCCTCTTAACCTTTAGACATCTCTGAATTCCTGATGAATGATGTATAAAGGTTATGTCTTAAAATCAGGATTGTCTAGTCTTAACCTACTCCATATTCAATGTATGAAAGCAGAGGTGAAGCAGCTTGCTGTTTTGAAACAGCTGAAGCATATTTTTCACTCTGATTATCAAAATTATCATACCGCAATACTGTCACGAGGAAGGTTTGGTCTATGCTCATGATAGAGTAGAGCTGAAATAAAACAAATTAAAAAAAGAACCTGTGTGTATAGGATCTGTGCAATGTTTACCATTTCAGGTTTCGCAAAACAAACAAACAGATGGATAGATAGACAGACAAATAGACAGACAATTAAATAAATCAATTAGCTGGCTCCAAGGTCCATTCATTTTATCATTATATAAAAAAAGATATAATAAAAAGATGTCAATTTATTTTATTATGTTTATTTTATTATTACCAAATATCTATGATTATTCACTTACTTTTACTAGCAGGTTATTTACATTACTTTTATATTACAGTTATATTTTATATAATTTTATATACTAATTATATACTAGTTATATAGTTATATACTAATAATAGTTATATACTAATTTGTAATGAAACATAAGAATATAAAAGTTTTACATTTCATATTATTTTCTATTATTTGTTGTTTATTAAAATGCCTCTCTTTTCTTTATAACTTAAAATCTTCAAGCACTGAGCTACATTTTAAATGACATATTTATGTTTATACACACACACATGCATACATACATATACAGTATCTCACAAAAGTGAGTACACCCCTCACATTTTTGTAAATATTTGATGATATCTTTTCATGTGACAACACTGAAGAAATGACACTTTGCTACAATGTAAAGTAGTGAGTGTACAGCTTGTGTAACAGTGTAAATTTGCTGTCCCCTCAAAATAACTCAACACACAGCCATTAATGTCTAAACCACTGGCAACAAAAGTGAGTACACCCCTAAGTGAAAATGTCCAAATTGGGCAGAACATAAGCTATTCAACGGGGGCTCAAAGCTGACCACATAAAAATATTATTATTTTACTAATTTACTTATTTAAAGTTATATTGGGCCTTGTTGGTAGCCTATGCCTGCTGGAATAATAAAAAAAACTGTTGTGTTAAATAAAAATTTTGAAATTGTAGTGTTTGTAATTGATTTTTTTCTTTGAAAAGCAAGACAAAATAGTAAAAAGCACATTTTGAATATTTAATTTATGCAATGGTGAAAAAAAGGCAAACTAAATGGAAAAAACACGAAATTCAGGTATTCGGCTTTTGGCCAAGTTTTTCATTTCAGTGCATCCCTAATACACACGTGTGTGTGTGTGTGTGTGTGTGTATATATACATATATATATATATATATACACAGTCAAATCTCGTTACTATGCCACCTCGCTATTGTACCACTTTTGCTTGGCCGAAAAAATTCAATACAAAATAAATTTACATACCCCCTAATCTCGCTACTATGCCACTATTGTGTGACTGTTAAAAGGCACGAGTCGTGAAAAGTCTGTATTTCTGAGCA
>JAFFST010047475.1:5482-12982 GCA_022414735.1 Noturus placidus
GAGTGTGTGTGTGAATGGGTGAATGAGACACAGTGTAAAGCGCGTTGGATAAAAGCGCTATATAAATGCGCCATTTACCATTTAATAATGCCTTTGAAGAATGTACTGAAATCATTCGCATGGCTGGATCTTTAACAGGAAACATGGCAGGCACATCATACACGACACTATTGCCAAACTTATTAACAAAAATAAAAATACTTGAAGTGTTGAGGAACGACTGAGAAGTGGACATCCACAAAAATCAGGCACAACTAATATGGTGCTGGCAAACATAGTCCCCATTTATATTGAGACTTTTGGGACATCCTGTGGTGTGTATTCTATAAAGTAATGCTGCACTAAAGCTGAACTTTAAAGACCTTCATAAATTTATGTAATAATGTTATTTGTTAATATGTTACCTAACATAAGTGTTATTAAATTATGAGTGATACAAGAACAATTTTAAGACATGAAACAATGGCTTTTAGTTAGCCATTTCCTGTGGTACAGAGGTACACAGAACATATTGAAAGTCTTAACTGTAACAGGATGTTCAGAATGGCCTAACTGTAGTCCAACACTATCACCCAAAAGTATCCATTAAGTGCACTGGTAAAATGGAAAATGGCCACATTAATAGGCCTTACTATTTCAAGACTGACGATATTTCACTAAGCATTCAATAAATTGTAAAGGTCTTTACCCTTGAAAAGTATCTCAAACAACAGTAAAAGTTAGAGCTCTAAAGTCTAAGGAGTCTGTAATGGATGAAATAAAAATAAGAGAACAGGAGCATAAAAGGAGTTGGACACTGAGCCACACAGGCACCACTGAAACGAGATCTACTTCACACACACACACACACACACACACACACACACACACACACACACACACACACACACACACACACACAAACTGAGAAACAAAGCAAGAGTCAGAGAGAGGTCAAACAAATCTGCCTTTTTCTTATTGGAGGATCTGGAAAGAGAATAAGTATAACCCATTGGCACACAAAATACACCAGAGGACCATCTATGCTGACACATAAATCTAGAGGTGATATATCTCTTGTAAACAGTTAAGTTTTATGACATCAACAGCTGTGTGCGTTGACCTCATGAGAGATTGAGAACATGAGGAAGCATTCTCTGCAAGGACAAATGAGATGTCAAAAAGCACCTGCTCCTCTGTCTGAACCGTTTCCCCCCCCCCTCAATATCTCTTAACATCTCACACTAAAGAAAAGACCAGGAATAGATGAAAAAAATACAAATAAATATGTATTTTCAGTGCATATTCATATCGCAAATAATATTGAGTTGGACATACATGTTCCACTGATTCTGGTTTGTTTAATTTCCTTTCACTTTAAAATGTACTGTAAACTGCTAATAAAATCCCAGGGCAGGGTGATTTAGTAGTTAGCACATTTTCCTCGCATTCACCATCACATTTGTCTCGTTGGGGGTTCAATTTGTCTCGTTGGGGTTCACCTCTGCCCTTTGTGCATGGAGCTTGCATGTTCTCCCCATGCTCCGGGGTTTTCCTCCGGATACTCCGGTTTCCTCCCCCAGTCCAAAGGCATGCATTGTTGACCTATTGGTATTTTCAAATTGTTTGTAGTGTGTGTGTGTGTGTGTGTGTGTGTGTGTGTGTGTGTGTGTGTGTGTGTGTGCTCTGCGATGGGTTGGCACACCATCCAGGATGTCCCACATTTTGTGCCCCGAGTCCCCTGAGATAGGCTCCAGGCCCTCCGTGACCCTGTTTATTATAATGGTACACAAAATGGATGGATGGATGTTACTAAATGCATTCAGAATGTTGTGTCTTGTGTGTCTTAGTTTGAAAACAAATGTACTGTATATAGCAAATACCTATGCAAATGCAATAATCTAATGTAAGTCAAATCCTTGTGAGAAAATGTGTGAGGATAAGGGCTCATATATATGAATGTGTGTATTTGCATGTGTTACCCCAGTACTGCTCCCCATCTGTCTCGAATTGCAGCACTAACACTTTGAAACTTTCACTTTTTTTCATATCACAGGTTTTATTCAGACACTCTTCTATCACAGAATTAATGTATGAAAAGAATTTCACATCTTATAAAACATTCAGACATATACTACTGGGAAAAAGCATTTGTCCTGATTTCTTCTGTTTTTGTGTATATCTCATACTAAATCGATATAGAACTTCAAACTAAATATAACATAAAACAAAGGCAACCTGAGTAAACGTACGATACAGTTTGTATTTATTTATTTTTTTATTGAAGCCCAACAAAATTATCCAATACCTATCACCACTGTGAATAACTAATTGCCCCCTTTAACTTCAAATGTAATTGTGCCAACTTTAGCAGCAAATAACTGCAAACAAATGATTCTGATATCTGGAGATCAGTCTTTCACTTACTTCTAGGACTAGGACTTACTCCTATGTGTTGGATCATTGTATTGCTGCATAATCCAGTTGCTCTTGAATTTCATTTTATGGACTGAAGACTGGACATTCTCCTTTAGGTAGAGAGCAGAATTCATTCTTCCCTCAATTATTACAACTTGCCCAGGCCCTGAAGCAGCAAAGCATCCCCACACCATCACACTTCCACCACCATGCTTAACTGTATATATGATGTTCTTTTTGTGGAATTCTGTGTTTGGCTTTTTCCGGAAGTAATGGGACCCCTGTCTTCCAAATAGTTCCACTTTCGACTCATGAAGCCACAGAACATTCTCCAAAAAGGTTTCATCAAGGTGTATTTTGGCAACATTCAGATGAGCCTTAATGTTCTTCTGGGTTAGCAGTGTTTTTCGCCTCATCACTCTTAAATGGATGCTATTTTTGCCCAGTGTCTTTATGATAGTGGAGTCATGAACAATGACCTTTATTGATGCAAGAGAGGCCTTTTGTGCCTTCCTGGATGAGTAGTTGCTGTGCTCTTGGAGGAATTTTGGAAGGTTGGCCACTTCTGGGAAGGTTCATTAATGTGCAGAGTTTTTCAATTTGGAGATAATGGCTCTCACTGTGGTTATTTGGAGTCCCAGAGCCTTTGAAATAGCTTTGTATCCCTTCCGAAACTGATGTATTTCAATCGCCTCCTTCCTCATCATTTCTGGAGTTTCTTTCAATTTTGGCATAGTGTGTTACTGGATAAGAACTATTAACCAACTTCATGCTGTTGAAAAAGTTCTATTTATGTGTTGATTTGATTGAACAGGGTTTGCAGTAATTAGGGCTGGTTGTGTCTAGTCCAGCTGAACCCCATTATGAATGCAGTTTCATAGATTTGGGGAATTAGTAACTATGGGGGCAAATACATTTTCACACAGACCCAGTTGTTACAGGATAACTTTTTTGCTTCAATAATTAAGGTAGTATTGTATTATACTTTAACTGAGCCCCTACCTCTACTGTCACGACACTGCCATACTTTGCTTGCTCATTCTAATCTGTGCGTGCACACACACACACACACACACACACACACACACACACACACACACACACACACACACACACACCTAACTGATTTGTCTTTCAAAACATAAACTTAAATCCTCATTAATCTTATCCTGCCTGGCCAGGCCTACTCTTAAATAAAAAAAAATTGTTTTTCCTCCCTTTTACATGTTCCTGCTTATGTTTATGCAGCCATATTCCTCTGAGAAAGAACCAGACAAAAACAGGACTCACCATGTGTTTATTTTCTCCACCCGATTTTACTATAGATCTTCATTATGTTGTATAGGAATACTGTCCACATTCAATTACAAGCACACAGCTATTGAAAACCTTGATCCAATCTCATCATCATGTGCTTGTCTGTTTTATTATTGTAATAAATATTATTCAACAATTCAAAAATGTTGTTGGCCATGAAATGCTATGAAATTAAAAAAAAAAAAAACTAATCTATCTGGAATTCATTAAGTTGAAATCAACAGACAATCAATAGCTCAACCACAAGCATGCTGTGAATCAAACCCAGAATTCCTCATGCTGTGTAAGTTTGTTCTTTATACAAATGGTGTTTGTCCTCATGTGGTTTTCCCTTTAGTCAGGAGGTTGGTCCTGCTGGGAGATTCTGTTCAGGTCTGATGGCGTTGTGGTTTTCTTGACCAAGTCATATTCATCACAGTAAAGCTCTATTTTCTATTTTATCCCCTTCCAATATTGCTTTGTGTGTGTGTGTGTGTGTGTGTGTGTGTGTGTGTGTGTGTGTGTGACTAGTTCTTATGAGGCATCTACAAGGCAGGGTCTTGTATTAATAGGAAAATCATCACTGAGAGTAATAATGTAAGAAAAATCTTTAAAACTCGCCCTGCAACATCGTGCCTATGGCCAAATCAGAGCCGAGCTGATATTTAGTATAACCTCATGACTGCGAGTGCGATATTGCTTCTAGACAACAGTTCTATAAACAAAAAAAATGTATATAGAGTAAGTGACATTTCGGACACAACATGGCCAATATGTTCTGTTTATTTGAGTTCTGCTAGCAGAAATAGATCCCAAAGTAGCAACACTGACTTTATGTTAAGTCGGTTTTGTACATTCCCGTTAGAGGCACTACCGGTAATATTGCCGTCCCTTATTCCTCTTCATCTTCATTTGATGAGCTTTCATAAGTTAAGTCAAAAGTAATATTCCATGTCCACTAATGATGTCACTAACACTACTATATACGGTTGAGAACTAGGAAGTGAAAACAAGGACAGATGAGCGGAGTGATGCACACAGTGAAATGTCCGATTGCGTATATAGGAAATATAAGCACTCTTGGAATGCCGCTCAACTTATCAAATTAGTGGACTAATGACTAACTGTTGTATTACATGTAGCATAGATTGTATAGATTCAAAGAAATTCTTTATTCATTGCTAATTACAACCCCAATTCCAAAAAAAAGTTGGAACGCTGTGTAAAATGTGAATAAACGTAAATAAAAACAGAATGCACTGATTTGCCAATCTCATAAACCAAATATGTTATTCACAATAGAACATAGAAAACATATCAAATGTTTAAACTGAGTAAATGTACTATTTAAAAAAAAAAGGTAGTTTTGAATTTGATGGCCGCAACATGTCTCAAAAAAAGTTGGAACGGGGCAACAAAAGGCTGGAGAAGTAAGTGTTACTGAAATGAAACAGCTGGATATTAATTGGCAACAGGTCAGTAACATGACTGGGTATAAAAAGAGTATCTTAGAGAGACAGAGTCTTTCAGAAGTAAGATGGGCAGAGGTTCACCAATCTGCGTAAAACTGTTTCTACAAATTGTGGAACAATTTCAGAATAATATTCCTCAACGTAAAATTGTGATCACTATGAATATCTCATCATCTACAGTACATAATATCATCAAAAGATTCAGAGAATCTGGAGAAATCTCTGTGCGCATGGGACGAGGATGAAAATCAATATTGCATGCTTGCATGCAAGATCTTCAGGTCCTCAGGTGGCACTGCATTAAAAACAGGTATGATTCTGTAATTGAAATCAGTGCATAGACTCAGAAACACTTCCAGAACTCAATGGCTATGAACATAGTTCCTAGCCACAAATGCTGGTTAAAACTCTGTCATGCAAAGAAGAAGCCAGATATGAGCATGATCCAGAAAAGCTGCCGTCTTCTCTGGGCCAAAGCTCATTTAATATGGACTGAGGCTAAGTGGAAAACTGTTTTGTGGTCAGTCGAATCGAAATTTGAAATTATTTTTGGAAACCATGGATGCTGTGTCCTCTAAACTAAAGAGGATTAAAGAGGAGAGGAACCGTCCGGCTTTTTATCAGCGCTCAGTTCAAAAGTATGCATCTCTGATGGTATGGGAGTGCATTAGTGCCTATGGAATGGGAACCTTTCATATCTGGAAAGGCATCAATGCTGAAAGGTACATACAGGTCTTAGAGCAACATATTTATATTAACATAACATATTAGAGCTTCCATCTAGATTCCATCCCATCTTTACTTCTGAGAGACTCTGCCTCTCTAAGATACTCTTTTTATACGCAGTCATGTTACTGACCTGTTGCTAATTAACCTAATTATTTGCAAAATGCTCTTCCAGCTGTTTCTTTTTAGTAAAACTTACTTTTCCAGCCTTTTGTTTCCCCGTCCCAACTTTATTGAGACGTGTTGAGGCCATCAAATTCAAAATTAACTTATTTTTGTCTAAAAATGGTACACTTTCTCAGTTTAAACATTTGATATGTATTCTGTGTTCTATTGTGAATAAACAAATGTAGAATATAATGTTTCCATAAGCATCAATGTAACTGATGGTTAGTGCTGGTTAGCTGAGTAACTGTTGTACTTCAGTATTCTGTCACTGAGCTAACAGAAAACAGACAATTACTAGGTACAGCAAGCAATTGCTGCTCCTTTGTTGTGCATGAGAAGCGGTGTTTGAAGCCACATCCAAGCAATCAGACATGCTGAAATCACACACATATACACACACAAAATGACTAGCCAGCTCCCTTTGAAGTGCCTTTCTGGCCTTTCTCTTTTTCCGTGCTCTGTCATCCCTATTTTCACTCTTCTAACCCCCCCCCATCCCCCCCCTCCTCTCAGTCTTGGTACACATGTAAGCCTGGGCTGTTGGACTCTGGATGACAGAAAGAGAGGGGAGGGAGAGGAGTTGTGCTTATCAAAATGTTCTCCACAGGCTCATTTGAAAGTGAGACTTGTTTACTTTTCCCCATCACTTCTAAAATATCTTGTTTTAGCTCACAAACTCTGCCACACTTGAGGGGAAGGAGTGACGGGAAAATAACACGTTTGCTATGTGGAATGTATTTATATGAAATATAGCTAAGGACCATTACTGCTTGACAGTTATGACTTGAAATGTTTGAAGTATGCAAGATGAAAAATTGATCCTCCATTCTGTTTTCAATATCACGGGTGGCTATGGCTCAGGTGGTAGAGCGGGTTGTCCACTAATCGTAGGGTTGGTGGTTCGATTCTCAGCCCACATGACTCCACATGCCAAAGTGTCCTTGGGCAAGACACTGAACCCCAATTTGCTCCTGTTGGCAAGTTCTTCTACCACTGGTAAATAAGATTTCTTAATGGGTGAATGAGAACCAGTGTAGAACCACTATATAAATTACCAGTCACCTCATTTCTCTTTCTCGCTCTACACCCCCCCAGACAGATGGCTAGGACTAAGTCAGTGTAACTCAAGGCTCCAGGAGCAGGACAAAAACGTCTTCAAGAATTTGCTGACTTTGCATCTCCTTCCCCATTATGCATGGTTTGTATTAGAGGCAGTGAGAATGATAATGGAGAAATGTAAGCACAGAATATCAATAAAGGGATATCATCTTTCAACTCAGATGCTGGACAAATATTCAACACTTTTTTTTTAGATCATGTGAGCTTTTGCATTAGTGCATTAGAGTTAAACACAGCAGCAATGCTAACATTCCGTTACTCACAACAGATGCTGAGCATTTACAACACTACAGGCTAGTGTGGGCTGAGGTGTATTGCACAT
>JAFFST010047475.1:15482-23824 GCA_022414735.1 Noturus placidus
AAACAGAAATAAACAGAAAACACATTACTCAAATTAACATTAACACATGAAATAAATTCTGAAGGTTAAAGAAAGATTTCATAACTTATTCAATGTTATTAATTCATATTAACATTGACTGAATTCTAAAACACCTCCTGTTACCACAGTCAAAGTGGTAATATATAGGCCTAATATAAAATTTAGTTTTTAATGATATTAACATATTAACATTACCTGCATATGAAATACACTACTCTACAAATATTTTTCTGTGCAATATATACCCTTTCTTGTCAGCTCATCTTCATTTAATTCTTTCAACTCTGTATTGGCTCTTTAATTTAGCACAAGCAGCGTGGGAGCAGCTCAGGGGGGGAAATAATTAGACTCGATGCCGAAACTCTTGCTTCACTGCTGCTCACTTCCGGTGTAAAATTTTAGCAGTGCAGAGCTTACAACTTGCAGTTTTGTCATCATTCCACACAAGAGACATCATCTTTACACACAGCACAAAATCGATGTGGATATAATCGGCCCTGATCATGGAATGTTTTTAAATTATCGGCCGATGGCCGACAGCGGGGAAAATAGCCTTTTACATCGGTGCATCTCTACAGTGAATGCATCAGTTTGTTAAGTCAAATGAGGTACACATAGCTAACCATAGGAAAAAGCTGAATACAATGGCGTAACCATGGTATGGAAATTGGGGGGGTCCAAGCGCTTGGACATTGGGGGTGGGGGGTGGGGAGGTGTGTCCAAGCGCTAAAATCCCCCCCAATGTCCATATATACAGAAAATTTGCATATTTAGAACATAGTTTTAGGATTACAGTTACTGTTTGAATTCACGTGGTTTCTGAGTGATAGAAGATCCCACAGCATGGGGAAACTGCTAAAATACATCACCGAACTTGTGTTGAGTCTGGGCGAAACCAAGTGTACAATTGGAGGGGGGGGGGCAGATTTCATTAACAAACGTGAATACATTAAAAAAGAATATAAATAAATAAATAGATAAATAAAATAAATGGAATAGATGAAGAAAAGATAGATCTGTAAACAGGGAAAATTAAAGCGGAACATAAAGGAGTAAGCGGTTGAAGATGGATGGATGGATGGATATAGAAAATATTTTCTTCTGTATATTGGGAGGGGGGACAGATTGGTATTTCCTCAACATTGGGGGGGTCACGACCCTCCCATAGAGTG
The DNA here is from genome assembly GCA_022414735.1 of Noturus placidus. Taxonomy (NCBI): domain Eukaryota; kingdom Metazoa; phylum Chordata; class Actinopteri; order Siluriformes; family Ictaluridae; genus Noturus; species Noturus placidus. The sequence goes on from JAFFST010047475.1 coordinate 16,676, forward strand.
CGTGGTTACGCCCATGGCTAAATATACAGCAACTGGACATCTCACACATTATCACTAAGGAAACATAAAGTCACTTGTTATCATATCACAGAAGCATAATGGATAAATATGTACCTTAATCAAATAGCTACAGTATAGATTAACTATACTCTGTGTATGTGGAACACATATATTATAAAAGCTATTTGTGTGCTGTTTCTATATCCACAATCAGGGTCAGTTAAATCCATCTTCTGAATAAAACTGCATTATTCCTTTAAAATAGGAACAATCCTGCCTCTGATGTGCATTCCCGAAAAATGTACTGTATTAATACATTAATAGATGTGCTGATCTTTTAGATGGGCTGTTTAACTCCAGTCCTGTCTCAAGACATTTTCTGTATTGGTGTACCGTCACGGCGATCCCAACAACCCCCGTGCTCAAATTCGCCGGAGTACTGAGTGAAAACGCCTGCGCACCGCCCAAGGTTATAAAAGACATCATTAACAACAACGCGGCGTGAAGTAAACGCTCAGCAGATCTGTCTCTGACGTATGCCAAGCCGTGTATATTGGATGGTTGTCTTGTTAAGGACTTTGCTTGTTTCTCTATTACGGTGTTCCCTACACCTTTGCTTACCTGTTTGCCCGATTTATTGACCAAGCTCACGTCATTGTTTTTGCTTCTCGTCTTCTTCACGTTGCTTGGATTATTCGTCTGCGCTTGTCTCCGCCCAGGTAACCTAACAATTGGCTTGGAGTTGTTTTGGGATTATTGGAATTTGTACTTGGACTTCTCTCAATCATGGGCATTGGTCTCAACCAAGAGTTTGTAAAAATAACTTTTTTGTGTTAACGTTTCTTTTCACATTTGACAAGTAATTTGTTCGTCTAGAAAACAGTCTAATCATTGGTGCAATGTGCAAATAAAACCAACTAGTTGACAAATGTTGGCCTCAAAAAAGGATTTGATGTTTTCTGTCTTGACTCGGCCTCATTTTTCTTTGGATTTAAAATTGACTTGGCATTGTCAACCTTATGACTCTGTCGAGTCTTGGCTAGTCCTGGCCTTGGACTTAAAAATAGCAGTATTGGCTACAGCCCAGTGTTTTATTATTGTGTGTGTGTTCAAGAAATCCAACCACAGGCTGACTAGAACTCCATAAAGACCATACATGGCCCTAGTAGCTGCTCCATCACACCTCTAAAAGCAGTAGATGGGTTCACATTTTAAAAGACCAAAAAACAGATCTTGGCAAGGTGGGCTGAAGATCTTGGCAAGGTGGGAGGAGCTGAGCTCCTCATACAAGGTGATAATTGTGTGCCAGGATGATCCACCAATACACCCTGCATGTCTAGGACCAGAAGTATATCCCTCAACAAAGGAGGAATACCGACATTGTAACTCTTTACAGAAACATGGATGACAAATTCATCTGCAACAATAGCCATGGCATATCACTGCTAGCTGCTTCAGGCAAGGTCCTGGCAAAAGTCATGCTATGCAAGCTGGTGGAGAACCAAACAGAACATCTGGTGCCAGAGTCATAGTGTGGTTTCAGTGAGAACCGGAGCACTGTAGACATGATTTCTACAAACACCTACAAGAAAAGTGTTGTGAACAACATCAGGACCTTTTCTTGGCATTTATCAATCTCTCCAAAGCCTTTGACACAGTGAATTGAGAGCTACTCTGGGACATCCTAATAAAATTTGGTAGCCCATGAAAATTTGTGAACATCCTGTCACAGTTCCATGATGGGATCATAGCCCCTGTGACCATAGGGGACAGGAATTGGTGCATCTTAATGTACACACTGGGGTAAAACAAGGGTTTGTGTTGTCACCGGTGCTCTTCAACAGCTTCCTCCTATGTGTCATGAAGTTTCTTCATGACAAACTGAAAAACATTAAGGGCATCACTGTAGACTTCAGGCGAGATGGAAACCTTTTTAATATTTGAAGGGTCCAGGAAACCACCATGGTCTCAGCAGTGCATTCCCTTGAGTTGCAGTATGCTGATAACTTGCTTGTGGCTCAACACCTCAGAAAACCTGCAAAATATCATTGCTATCGCTGTGATGGCCTACAGCAGACTGGGCTTGTCAGCCAACACTACCAAGACTGAGGTGATATGTCAATGGATGTCCAGCCCCCCACCTATGCCTGTGTTCACCATAAAACATCAACCAATCACAATAGTTCCAATTTTAAATATATGGGCAGCATCCTATCTGAGGGCTGCAACATTGACCATGAAATACACCAACAGATAAAACAAGTATTTGGACAAAAAAAGACTAAGGAGACATACAGCCATGCCTGCCCCCATTAACCCAGACTTCACATGTCCAACATGCAATAACATTTCTGGCTCATGACTTGGAATCTTAAGCCATCAAATAACACATCATTAATGAGGAGGGACATCATCATTGGATGAGATAGCCTTCCATAAGTTAAGCTAATTGTTTGTGTCTGTGTGTGTGTGAGTCAGTTTTAAATATATTAGTCTTGTTCTGGTGACCCACTGACCTATATCTCAGGTTCTAGAACAGGATTAATGAAACAACAACCAGGACAAACATATTTACACATCAGCAAGTTCTTAGTGTATGAGAACAATGAAGTTCTCTCCATGTTTCTGACTTACACTCTATGCCTATGACTCATTTGCCATTCGTTCCCCACAATGCCAGGTCATGAAAGCTGTGGCCACACCCTGCACACCATGCATATTGAATTCGTTCTCCTTCAACATTTGAGCATGAAACACATTCACTGTAACAAATAACAAATTGACCAGTCATAATAACAGTGCTCTGTCTATGATGTGAGACCATGGTGTGCAATCTGAACTTGGATTTCTAAAAACTACTCTGCTTTGGGTGGTGATTTCAAGCTCTCATTTCACGTGGCTGCCTTGTAGTGACACTGATTTGCTGCTGGTGTTAGACAGGCAAGTACTGCATAAAATGGTCTGGAATAGTGTGAAATGCTGTCATTATATTGGAAGAGCATATTCACAGAGCCTGCTGTGTAGTGGCAGGCATGACTGTGAGCTTGACAGATTTATGCAACCAAAAATGGTAGGCTGGTTGAAAAAAGTGGAGTACAGAAGGGAAGGAAAGAGCAAGGTGTCTGTCCCTCCTCTCTGTCTCTCTCTCTCTCTCTCTCTCTCTCTCTGTCTCTGTCTCTCTCTCTCTGTCTATCTATTCCCATCATGCAAGAGTGAGAGAAAACCCCTGCACCATTCACCCTTCCCACAATGCACCTCATTCACTCACCAACCCAAACATGAGCTCATTTGCTCATAAAAGCTCTAACAATGCACAGTTTTCATTTGAGTCATCAAACTGAAACAAAATCAAGCAAGGATGTGGCTGAGTGATCTGGAAAAAGTCTTTCTGGAGATGTGCAGACAATTATGATTCTTCTGATATACACAAACAGGGAAGATTAATTATTAATATGACACATGAACACATGAAGTACTCCCATGCACAGAGAAGTGATCTTCATGCAAGGCCTGTGTGTATTGGACAAATAAAAAATGAGGAATGCTCTGGACGTCAGCAAAGAAAAATTGAAAAGAAAATGAGGACACTGAAAACTCGCTTGCAGTGTCAGAACTTACTCAAGGTTGTTTTCAGCACATTGTTCTAAAGAAGTGTATATACTGTCAGCACTGTTGGGAACTCAACTGCAGTGTAATGAATAATAAAGAAGTGATGAAAGTGATTAACATCAGAAACTTCATAAAGCAGGTTTCTGTTTGAAGGGTTTTATGAAAAATTTATTAAAGTGCATTGAAAAGTTTGCTAATGTATACTCAGCAAAAAAAAAGAGAAATGTCTTCTCATATTCAACTGCTTTTATTTCCAGCAAATTTAACAAATGTAAATGTTTGTATTAACATATAAACATTCAACAACTGAGACATAAACTGAACAAGTTTCACAGATATTTGATGAACAAAAATTGAATAATGAGTACCTGACCAAGGGGGGGGGGGGGGGGGGGGGGGGTCAATATCAAATGTAAAAGTCAGTATCTGCTTTAAGTACTGCAGTGCCAGATTGGTTAGTTCTTGCTGTGAGATGTTATACCACTGTTTGGCATTTGCCAGTTCTTCTTCACATCTGGGGGTTACATGTAATTTTCCACTGCAAGGAAGATCAGCTGTCCTCCCTGTATCCTTGTAGCACTGCCTCAGGCGTCTTACACTACAGACATTGCAGTTTATTGCTCTTGCCACATCTGCAGTCCTCATGTCTCCCTGCAACAGGCCTATGGCATGTTCACGCAGGTGAGCAGGAACTCTAGGCATCTTTCCTATGGTGTTTTTCAGAGTCAGTAGAAAGTTCTCTTTAGTGTCCTAAGTCATTGTAACCGAGACCTTAATTGCCCACCACCTGTAAACTGTTCTTGATTTAAGGACTGTTCCACAGTTGCATGTGCATTAATTGCTTATGGTTCATTGAACAAGCCTGAAATACATTGTTTAAACCCTTTTTGAATTTTACAAAATTATCTTTAAAATACAGTTTCCTAAAAAAGGTAGTATATATTTGCTGAGTATATGTGTTGGAAACCGCAATTATGGATAAACAATTTCACTTTAGTGGATAAATTATTTGTTGATATGTGAAATGTTGCAAAACCCATTTTCAAGAGCAGAAATATTGCATTTATGCATAAGTTTGGATACATCCAAGTGTAAAAAACAAAAATAAACAAACAAAAAATCAGGATGGTGGCAGTGTTACAGCTGGACTGAAGAATCTACAGTGGATATAAAAAGTCAAATTGCATATTTTTGTGAGGTAAAACAAATTAACCAAAATAAATCATGTCAGATATTTTTCCATGGAATTTAAATGAAAACCAACTAGAAATGTTTTTTTTTTCAACCCCATTAACTAATACATCATTAAAGCTTCTTTTGTAATGTAGTTCTCAGTTTTTTCATGGTGAGTGTCTACCAACTTAGTACTTCTTCATTTGGCAGTTTTATTCCACTGTGGCAGATCTTCAGCTCTCTAAAACAGACTACAGGTTTTATGCCAAAATAGATTGGCATTTGAAGCTATCCATGATTCCTTGTACCTTTACAAGAGCCCAGACTTGGTTGAAGAGAAGCAGCCCCACAGCATGATTCTGCCACAACCATGCTTTACAGAGAGTATTGTAACTTTATTTGATAATGTATCTTTTTTATTTTTTATTTTTTTTTTTAAATTATGCTCTAAATGTTCTACTTTGGGCTCAGCAGACTATAACACACTTTTGTCACATATTTTTCTTTGAATGAGAGAGGGCTTCTGTCTAGCCACCCTATTCCATAGCCCATACATGTAAAGAATATGAGAGATGTTGTCACATGCATGGAGTGACTAGTAGAGATTCATGCAGCTCCTTAAATATTGCCATAACTCTCTTGGCAGCCTGACAAGTTTTTTTTATGATGAGGGACATCCTGTTCTTGGGGATGTCTCTACTTGTTTATGATGGCCATCACAGTGCTCCATGGTACACGAAATGTTTTGGAAATGCTTTTGTACATCTCTCCCGATGCCTTTCAATAATGACATAAAGTAAAAAAAAAAAAAAAGTCAAAATTAAAAACAAAACTAATGGAGAACATGTACAGTATTTTAAGTATATAGTAAATTGGAAACATATCAAACCCCACTTATGTGTCAGCAATTCTTTTAACTATATGACATCATAAAAATCATACTCCATCAAAAAAGTAATTTAATGGAAACAAGCTGCATGTAACAAATTCACAAATTGGATGTTTTAATTGTATGGCTTGTCTATGGAAACTCAGCTGTAGATATTAGTATTGTGGTTGTGTGTGCAAACAGACATCAGTAGTGTATCCACTACACTCACTATAACCAACTATACTTAAAAGAAAGAGTTTTATATAAATGCTACAACTGGCTGCACTTCATATGCAATCATCCAAACCCCTTCAAAATGCCACAAGCACAGAACTGAAATATGCAAGATGCTTAATAGCATTCCTAACTAAGTGTGCCACTCGGACCCCCTGCACACACTCACAGTGTCTCTATAATCAAACACAGTATCAGACCAGCACATGCAACATGCTTAACTCTCTCTGATTCCAGAGCTGTTAGAGGTAGCCACTACAGACGTGGAAAAATTACTGACACTTACAGTTCACAGCTACTTCATTAGCCTACAGAGGAGAGACTTTATCACTAGTGGAATCTATTAAAGCAATTACGCTATCAGCAGGAGTGTATGTGTGAGTGGTTGAGAGAAAGAAGAAGAGGGAGGAAAGGGAGCAGAATACACAAATCCAGCTGTTCAAACTGCTGGAGATAAAATATACACTACTCATGCATGTGTACATGCGCACACACACACACACACACACACACACACACACACACACACACACACACACACACACACACACACACACACACAACTACACATGCTCAGCAGGCCTAATTCTTGTTTCAGCATTGTCTTTAAACATTTCTATCATATTTTTTGCCATCACGTTCACACCCTCTGTCTGTGAGTCCTGACATGTGCTCTTGTTCTCATCTGTCTCTCTCTCTGTACTGATGTAGTGTCAGCGCGAGGCCATTAGAGTGGAACAGCAGTAGCTAAACTGCATAAATGAATACCCAGCACTTAATTAGCCTAGCACTGACAAGCCCTGACACTGCTTAGCAACACACACACACACACACCCTCACACACACAGACAGACACACAGACAGAGTAATACACTAGTCTGCAGGGATGGCCATATGGTCTAGGCCCCACCATTACCTCCTAGCACACTGAATGCTAAATATCCTGTCACCTGGACACAGCTGGCCAAAAGTGTAGATCTGCACGCACACGCACACACACACACACACACACACACACACACACACACACACAGACAGCAAAGAGGGCAAGAAGATATATACTAATTTATGACTTTGTTCTCTCTCTCTCTCTCTCTCACACATACACACACACCAATTTTGACTAAACAGCACATATGTTAGTGCCAAGAGGAACAGGTGGAGTCTGGAGTAATGAACATGTTGGCATTGTATATGCTTGGCGGCTGTTTCACCTGTTATACAGAAAAACACAGTTTTTAACCCACACCTCTCTCCATCTC
>JAFFST010047475.1:33129-51559 GCA_022414735.1 Noturus placidus
CTTAGAATCAATTTGGAGGTCTGTCCTCTAATTGCCATCTTTGGTGTTTCATCTCAGTGTCAGCCTCTGAACATTAGACAAGCTAGTGTTGTAGCCTTTGCATCGTTGCTTGCTCGGCGCAGAATATTGTTGTCTTTGACCTCGCCACAACCCCCCTCTATATCAGTCTGGCTTAAAGATTTAATGTTCTTTTTGAAGCTGGAAAAAATGAAGTACAACATCAGAGGTAGGGGAGATTCATTTTTGGGAAAACGGCAACAGTTTATTACCAATTTTTTTTTTTCTTTGATTCTGTATGGATTTATGAAAATAATACGAAACATATGTAATTGAATTACATGTACATGAATCATAAATAAATTAATCATATGTAAACATTCCTGGTTGGGGTGGGAGGGGCTGTTATTGGGGTAAAAAATATTTATTCTGTATTGATATATTTTGTTGTACTCTGAAAAGTGTATGAGAGTCAATAAAAAAATATAAATCCAGAAGAGGTTTCCTTCTGGGACGACAGCCATGCAGACCAATTTGATGCAGTGTGTGGTGTATGGTCTGAGCACTGACAGGCTGACCACCCAACCCTTCAACCTCTGAAGCAATGCTGGCAGCACTCATATGTCTATTTCCCAAACACAACCTCTGGATATGACGCTCAGCACATGCACTCAACTTCTTTGGTCGACATTGGCGAGGCCTGTTCTGAGTCGAACAGGTCCTGTTAAACCGCTTGGCCACTGTGCTGCAGCTCAGTGTCAGGGTCTTGGCAATCTTCTTATAGCCTAGGCCATCATTATGTAGAGAAAAAAATCTTTTTTCAGATCCTCAGAGAGTTCTTTGCCATGAGGTGCCATGTTGACATTCCAGTGATCAGTATGAGGGAGTGTGAGAGAGAGATGACACCAAATTTAACACACCTGCTCTCCACTCACATTTGAGACCTTGTAACACTAACAAGTCACATGACAGTGGAGACGGAAAATGGCTAATTGAGCCCAATTTGGACATTTTCACTTAGGGGTCTACTCACTTTTGTTGCCAGCGGTTTAGACATTAATGACTGTGTGTTGAGTTATTTTGAGGGGACAGCAAATTTACACTGTTACACAAGCTGAACACTCACTACTTTATATTGTGCATGTATTACAGTATGTATATAATTGAGAATTACAAGAGGATTTCCTTTTCTGTAAGCCATGGTGGCTTAATCAACTGCCGAAGCCATATATGATCTTTTGAATGGAATAGATTAGTCTAAATGCATGGGTCAGAGCACAGTCGGAGCAAGAGCGATGGTGGGGCATCGTAACGCAGTTGCGCTGATCATGAGCTCTGTCCACTGCAGTTTACATTGGGAAGCAGTAGCTACCAAGAAGATGCCCACAGATCTCATAAAGACTTTCATAATTTCATAAAGACTAGGCCCCTTCAATCAAGTTTGTTTCGACTTCTCTGTGAAGAAATGGGAAGTGTCCATGTTCAGTTTCTTTAGGTATGATGACTCACATGTGCTTACTTTTCTCTACGAATTATGCAACAAAGCACAGATTTATTTTATCCGACTCAAAATTTCCCACTTCGCCTCAGTGATTTAGAGTGGCTTGCAAAATTGTCCTACCTTTCTGATATTTTTAATCACCTAAATGGAGTGAACTTGAGTATTCAAGGCAAATCAGTGACAGCATTTCAAGTCCAAAATATAATCGAAGCCACAATAAACAAACTGGACATGTAGGCCAGGTGAATTTATAAATCAAACTCCAAATCGTTTGAAAATTTGTCACATTTTTTGACAGAAGAAGCCATGAGCCTACCCTCTTCAGTTACAAAGCTGATTGAAGAGCATCTCCAAGGTCTGAAGAGCCAGTTGTGCAACTACTTTCCATTTCCAGATGTTCAGGTTACCTGGATTAAAAATCCTTTTGTTAACTTGTTTGAGGTAGCCGTCATAAGTTTAAGTGGAAAAGGGCATGACATACTTATCTGTTTCTTCAAGAAACAGCTAAAGACCCACCTCTTCCGTCAACACCTAACCATCTCATAAAAAAAAAAAAAAAAAAAAATGCACTTACACCTCTACTATGCACACGTTGCTTCTTCTAGTACTCAATTAATAGATCTTGTATAGTAGCACTACTTGTATTGTTCCCTGCTTGATATCACTTTGCTTGTATCTCTCATTTGTAAGTCGCTTTGGATAAAAGCGTCTGCTAAGTGAATAAATGTAAATGTAAATGTAATGTTATCTTGTGACAGTGCTTTAAAATTAATGTCTTCTCAAAGTTCTTTAACATATTTTTGGATTCATACTCTGAGTATCCTGATCTTTCTGACCAAGCTCTGAGGATTTTAATGCCATTTCTGACAACATACTTATGCGAATCTGGATTTTCTGCACAGGTAGCACTCAGAACAAGATACGGGAATAAGCTTCATGTTCTACAACATTCTGCACTTCAGCCCGACATACAGTGCTTAGTAAATGCTAAACAACACCAACCTTCACGTTAGGTGAGTGACAAAGATTGTAGTTTATGAGGTCTACTTGTCATCTGAACATGTCCAAAAGGTTGTTTTTGTTGTATGTTATCCATTTAGCTAAGTTACTTTCATGGTTGTTGTTTTCAAATTATTCACACATTGCAAATAAAAAATGGTCAGGACTCGGGTTTGATCGATGTCTTCTTAGTTCTGTGTTTCCCTCGTCTCTAAATTTTAGTTATTCCCTTCAATGCAGCATCTGCATGCAGACGCTCATTGGTTTCTGCCTGGATTTCTCTCTTTTGATTGTTCACTCTATATCTAATCTTGATTTGCGCTTGTCACTCGAGCCTGACTCTAGTCTTGCTTTGTCCAGTGCTCCAGTTCTCTGTTGGTTTCGACTGTTTGTCTCAACCCTGCTCTGCCTATTCCCTCTGACTGATTGCTCCGCTGACGGTCTATCCACTGCCAACATCTGCCTTGATCGGATCTTCCCGTTTTTTTCCTGAGCAGTGCCAGCCCGAGTTTTCTACGTTTTCTGTTTATTGCCAGTTCATTCAATAAAGACAGTTAACAATCTAGCTTCTGAGTTTTCAGTAATTAAAATAACTCAGTTATTAAAATAGTGGGGTCTGTTAATTTTTGCAGTGGGCCATGGAAACATGTGTTTGGTTGTGTGAACGGTGAGTTGAAAAGGTTGTGAACCTGTTCCTTGTTTCATGCTCTCGTTAAATGAGTGTTTATGCCATAGTTAAGTGAGTGTTTATGCCATAGATAAGTGACTGTTCATGCCATAGTTAAGTGACTGTTCATGCCATAGTTAAGTGACTGTTCATGCCATAGTTAAGTGAGTGTTTCCTGCCGTAGTTAAACGAATATTTCCTGCCTTAAACGAGTGTTTCATTCTAGAGTTAAATGAGTGTTTATGCCATAGTAAATGAGTGTTTACTGCCATAGTTAAATGAGAGTTCCCTGCCATAGTTAAATGAGTGTTTCCTGCCTTAGTTAAAGGAGTGTTTCATGCTAGAGTTTCAACACGCTTGAATCCGCAGCTCCGGGGCCCCAGCCCAAGGTCAACCAGGCAACCTCAGGACCCCAGCCCCAGGTCAACTTGGTGACCTCTGGGCCCCAGCCTGAGGTCAACCTGGTGACCTCAGGGCTACAGCTTGAGACCTGCGGGAAGGTCTAAGCTCCGGAGCTCCAGCCCGAGGTCAACCTGGCAACCTCAGAGCTCCAGCCCAAGGTCAACTTTGTGACCTCTGGGTTCCAGCCCGAGGTCAACCTGGTGACCTCTGAGGACGTTACCCAGCATTCCAGTTCTAATGAGGACATCGCCCAGAGTTCCAGTTCCGCTCAGGACGTTTCCCAGCATTCCAGTTCCGCTCAGGAAATTGCCCAGTGTTCCAGTCCTGCTGAGGACTTCAACCCAAGCTCCAGCCCCACGTTGGACATCGCCCAATGACCCAGCCCCATGGGGGGGTGCTCTGCCTGTCTGCTGCCTGATGGATGCCACCCTGTTTCCTGATATATCAAAGGACAGATTACACAGGGGCCCAGGACCGACATTGGAGGAGGGAGCTTTCTGGCGCTCCAGGAAGAGCGCTTTTGCAGGGGGGGTTCTGTCAAAATCTTGCCAGCAGATGGCGCTGCAAAGATGGTGTGCACAGTTTGCTGGAGCGCACATGCATCTACTTGAAGTCCACATGGCCACTAAAACTTTGTTTACAATCGAAATGTGCACTTGTTTTAGTTCCTGTTCTGTCCCCACCTGGTTCAGTTATTGGCGAGGGTGGGTTATGAAGTGTTGCCAGCTGAACGCAATTAAGGTAATTGGGATTGGTTATTTAACCCTCTCGCATTGCTATGCATGGCGAGTGTGGTATTAGCGACTAATAGAGCAAAGACGAATAAAGAAAAGACAGAATGAATAATGGTGCCAGGTGTCCATGCTCTGTCTAGTTTCCTGTACCTAGTTTCATGCACTAGTTAAATGAGTGTTTCATGCTAGAGTTAAACGAGTGTTTATGCCATAGTAAATGAGTGTTTTTCATGCTAGAGTTGAACGAGTGTTTTTCATGCTAGAGTTGAACGAGTGCTTTTCATGCTAGAGTTGAACGAGTGTTTTTCATGCTAGAGTTGAGCGAGTGTTTTTCGTGCCTTAGTTGAGCAAGTGTTTCCTGCCTTAGTTTAGCAAGTGTTTTTCATGCTAGAGTTGAACGAGTGTTTTTCATGCTAGAGTTGAACGAGTGTTTTTCATGCTAGAGTTGAGCGAGTGTTTCCTGCCTTAGTTGAACGAGTGTTTTTCATGCTAGAGTTGAGCGAGTGTTTCCTGCCTTAGTTGAGCGAGTGTTTTTCATGCTAGAGTTGAACGAGTGTTTTTCATGCTAGAGTTGAACGAGTGTTTTTCATGCTAGAGTTGAACGAGTGTTTTTCATGCTAGAGTTGAGCGAGTGTTTCCTGCCTTAGTTGAGCGAGTGTTTTTCATGCTAGAGTTGAGTTTTTCATGCTAGAGTTGAACGAGTGTTTTTCATGCTAGAGTTGAACGAGTGTTTTTCACGCTAGAGTTGAGTGTTTTTCATGCTAGAGTTGAGTGTTTTTCATGCTAGAGTTGAACGAGTGTTTTTCATGCTAGAGTTGAACGAGTGTTTTTCATGCTAGAGTTGAGCGAGTGTTTTTCATGCTAGAGTTGAGTGTTTTTCATGCTAGAGTTGAACGAGTGTTTTTCATGCTAGAGTTGAACGAGTGTTTTTCATGCTAGAGTTGAGCGAGTGTTTCCTGCCTTAGTTGAGCGAGTGTTTTTCACGCTAGAGTTGAGCGAGTGTTTCTTGCCTTAGTTGAGCGAGTGTTTTTCACGCTAGAGTTGAGTGTTTTTCACGCTAGAGTTGAGTGTTTTTCATGCTAGAGTTGAGTGTTTTTCATGCTAGAGTTGAATGAGTGTTTTTCATGCTAGAGTTGAACGAGTGTTTTTCCTGCTAGAGTTGAACGATTGTTTTTCCTGCTAGAGTTGAACGAGTGTTTTTCATGCTAGAGTTGAACGAGTGTTTCCTGCCTTAGTTGAGCGAGTGTTTCCTGTGAGAATTAAAGGAGTAGAATTTACATGTTTGGGTTCATGTTTCTTGTTTCAACTGTAAGTTTATATCTAGACCTCGTTTCCCGCCTCCTTGTCCCTTTACATTAGTTTAAATAAAGAGTTTGCTCCTGCACTTACTTCCTGATTGAGTCCTGTTTCGTAACAATAGCAAAAGTTAATGTAGTGACTTGCAGTCAGGGGAGGCCGTGTAAAAAAACACATAATGATTAAAAATAAATAAATAAATATTTGTCCACTGATCTGTGATATTAATGTAATTAATGTATGATTCCAATCATTCCAATGATTTTTATAGTCAATATCGCTGAATTTGTGTATTTTCCTTTTCAAATATGAGGGAAAGACACGAAGGGAGGCAGCGACGAGCTGAGCCTCCCCTAGGATTGTGCAATCCCTCACAAACTGGGTTGAGCTGCTAATTTTTTTTTGCTCAACTTGTGCAATTGATCTCTCTGTATGTCACCAATGTAATGTTTGTATGCACTTTTATTATATGTCCTCACATTCCATAGTCTAGGTCATGTATTTCACGTAAATGTATAACATGTTAGTCTTGCTGATCTGACATAACGCTGCAGTGAAAAAGCAGGAGGGGAGGCAGCCACTATCCCTGCCTCACTGAAGGGGGCATGTGTGAGCATACTGGCTTGTTCTGCTATTGTTCTTCTTCATGTATTACAGACAAATGGCGTTTTGGGTGATATGCTAGCTAAAAAAGTTAAGTGCACCGAAAGTTAAGTGCACTGCATCAGTCCATTTATTTATTTATTTATTTTGCCCTGACCATAAAAATGGAAGATTATATGTATTTAAGCTAAAACATTTCTCAAAATGGACTTTCAATCAAAATTGGAAGTGATCAATAATGGAAGACCGATGCCAGAGCTAATACATTTGCTTCAAACGATGGGACAAATAGAGAACACGCTCTTTCCAAACAGAGTGGTACACCTGAAAACACTGGCTGTGTGTTTGTGCTATGATAAACCGCCTTTTCTGCTTTCCCTGCCTTTTGTTCTCAACGAGTGACAATGTCTGGACTACAACGGGATTTTGTGACTTGAGAAATATACCAAGAAGCCACAAAGAAGCCTTCAAAGCCAAACTTGATATAAAAACGTTTGGAAGTGCAAGGATTGATTTGGCTTTGAACGAACATCTTAGACCAACACCGAGGGCCACATCAGCATAATGGTTGCCCACGATGGGCCACATTAACATTATGGATGTACCAAAATGCAATGTAAGTTCAAATAAAGTAAGCTACACTTTATTATATTATTAAATAACATATTCAATAATTCAATAATGCATTCATCTTACAAACATTACATATGCATTTGTACAGATATAAAAATTTAATGTTCAGTTTGAAACCCACATTACTTGAATCAGTGTTCAAACTATTAAAGCAAATATAGAAAAATATTATAAAGAAGTTATGATCTTAACCTTTAACTTCATTCAGAACTTTTTTCCAACACACATCGCAGGTGCACCATCTGTAGTTAGTCCCACCAACTATTCCCACGCAATTTATTTTTACGTACAGTCTTCTGCACTGCATCAAAACTGTCCCAGCCCGTTGTGGTCCCATGCATGGCAGCTACATCCAAGAGCTCCTCAGTGACAGAGAGGCCCGGCTTCACGCCTCTAATAAAGACGGATAGATGCGCTGTATCCATGTTGTCTGTGCTTTCATCTACAGCTAGTAGACAGCTGCGTGTCTCTTCGGCCAGCGGTGTTGCTAAATTTCCAGCTAACTCCTTAACTCGGTCCGTGATAGTGTTTCTTGACACACTGACATTTTGAAAAGTCTGTGTCTGGTCAGGACACACCTGCTCACACACCTGCTCACACACCTTTAGCATGCACTGCTTCAAAAATGCACCCTCTGAAAAAGACTTTGAGTCTCGGGCGATTTTTCAGCCACAATAAAACTTGCTTTCACTGCTGCATCATTTTGTCTGTAGCTTTGTGAGCACATTCTGCTGCGACTGCAGTTTCTTTTTTTTCTTGGAGGATAAATTTCCCACACTTAGCTCCGTGTTTGGTGTCAAAATGCAGATGTAGATTTCACTCTTTCACGACTGACACCGCTTCATGATACAGAAGACATACTGGTTTTCACCTTGAAGTACAAACATGTACTTGTTCTCCCATCGTTCGTGAAACTGCCTTCCTTGTGTATCAATTCTTCTCTTCTTGAACATGTTGAGGTTAATTTGTGGAGATTTCTCCATTTCAAATCGCCTTCACGTGACTTTGCTGCGGATGTAGTTTATGTGGCCCTCAGTATGATTTTTTTCTCCTTCGATTCTGAGAAATAAAGTTTTATTCGTATGTTTTGGATAGCAGAAAGGCCTACATTACCCATAATCCTCGACCACCAACGATTTGTCAAGCCCCTAGGCGTCTAATATGCTGTGAGCTTCAATCTGATTGGGGAACCGAGGACCCTCTGCCAATCAGATTGATTTGTTATTATTTATTGATTTGATTGGTTGATGCTCACAGCGTCATATATTGCAGCGATCGGGTTATTAATGGAGTGAATGAATGGCTGGAGCGTCTCCTCTGAGCGTCTCTTACAGCCGCGGACGGGTTTACATTGGAGTCAATGGAGAACCCAGAGCGTTTCGCAGTCCAGATAAAATGACCTGGCGGGCCACATTTGGCCCGCGGGCCTTGAGTTTGACACATGTGGCTTAGACTAAATATGCTTTTACTGAGAAAGATGATGGGTTAGCTAGACATTTGGAGACATCCACTGTGTTTTCTGACTTATCAAACATAATTCAGAACGATTTAATTGAAGCAATAAGTGATGTGATTAGAAATGATATAAAAAAGGATATTAATGCAGTCCTATTTGTTGCTGTAGAAGTAGACAAGACAACTGATGTCACAAACAAAGCCCAGATCTGTCATTTTGCATTATATTTGCATAAAAGTGAGGTGGCCTGTGAAGTGAGGGAGGCGTTTGGGGATTTGATGATGTGAGTAATGACAGACGAGTAAAGGTAAGACCATGCATACACTGCTGTACAGTCTACGACAAAAATAAAAGACCAGCCCTTTTTTAATAATAATTTTTTAAAAACACAAAACAAGATAAGAAAAAAAAAATTATTTTAAAGAATAAAACTACATTTGTCTTTTTGTGGTGGACTGTATATACTTTCATTTATATTGAATGAGTATGAATTGTGGAATTGTGATGGCAAATTAAGAATACACGGAGGGTGTAGAGCAAATGTGCTCTCTCTGAGTCGCTATAAATTTAACGTTGTTCTTTGGTAAAATATTTACCTTACCTATGTGTGTGTAAAGAATGCTGATATGGGATATAAAACGTAACCAGTAGTCAATGTGCAAACTGCCAGTTGAATGATGAATTTATGCTACTCTGTTGAATTCATATATTTGTAAATCTGACTTTGAATGAGTCAGTGCCTCCCAAGCTATGAACCTCATCGCACATCAATGAGTTAATGATGAGTTAATGGGTTAATGATACTGTATGCTTTACTGTAATTTCACAATGTAGTCACAGCAGTGTTACTGTAGCTATGAAGTAAAGTTTTTCCAGAATAAAATGTACTGTAGAATTTTGAACCACATTTAAAATATCCTACCAGATTGAACACAGTATTATATTGCAGAGAAAAAACATTACATATTTTTCATATACCTTTACAGAATTTTTGGCATTGATGTTACACAATATAGCACTCAATCACTCAGTGAGAGACTTTTATTGCAGTGATGATGCTACACAGAGCACAAAACTCTTAGTGTTCACAACCCACTGCACAAATATCTCTTTTCACTTATAGGGCATATGTAATAGATACTGTAGCTTTTTAATTATTGCTCTGGGATCAGCTCATTTTACCCCCTAGCTGTGATCTTATCCACTGCAGGAGAAAACAAAACCCTGATGTGGCATTACTTCAGCATTACCTGAGAACAGCATGTATTACATTGAGCAACAGTAATTACCTGCTCAGCAATGTGAAGCAAAAACAGTGACTACAGAAGGAGTCTGGACATGCAGCTGTGGTATCAATGCATCCCTTCCATTCATACCTCTCATTTCCTGCTGTTCTAACATACACGCTGTGTTGCATTTCCTGCATCACTGTCTGACCGGCGGCATGCATAATGTAGCAGGTAAGAGCACCACGGCCCAGACAACAAGAACAAATATGATGCGTTGGATGTTTTAATCGTCTTTGGTACTCACAACCCCTTCCTCATTTTGGTTTTCAGGAATATTATTTGTTGTTATGCATTCAAGCTAACTACAGCAGTTCATGCATACTGAGTGATTAAGGAACACATTCATTCATTCACTTGTGAACATTTGTTCACATTTCTGACATGTTTCAATAAGACTTTAGTTGAATGTTAACTACTTTGGACCTTCATAACACATTCATAAGCATTACAAAGTTCTTTCATAAAGCAATGTGGGGTGATTTATGAAAGGTTTACATCAGAGTGGGTGAGGTGACATGGCTGTTGTACTATGTGATTTTTCTCTGTACTTGAAAGAGAGATGAACCGTCAATTATCACAATGTCTAGATGTTTTCTAGATGATAGCTACTGTAAATAAATAGTTATTAATTTCTTTTTAGTAAGACATCAGACATCTATGAAATAGATCCTTTTAGCTGACATAGTATTATACATGCTGTGTCACGTTTGCGTATGGGAGTCGGATGCAATCGCTGGATTTTAGTATTTTATTATATCAAAAATCAAACAAAGACAAAAACCCTAACCTATCTTAAACACTTTGGCATGAATCTAACACTAAGACTAAACATGAAAAACACGGGCATGACACAGAACACCGAGAGACATGGAACAAGAGTCTAAACACAATTACATTTAACGAAAGACCAAGACTAAGTGCAAAACCCAACTATATATACACCCCAGTGCTCATTAACCAAAACATGAATCAGGTGCAGAAAACCATGTGACTTGCGGTGGCTGATGGGAAATGGAGTCCAGAGTCCTTAGAACCGTGACATGCTGACATAGTGTTATACATGCCAAATGAATTATCATTTTAGTTTGAGAATGTGATACGCATACATTCTGCTGATATAAAACCCATAAATTAGGGGTTGCAACCCCACGTGGGGTCACTTGATTTACAAATGCACTCATGAGAAAAAAATCTTCTCTTTTGTTGTACTTATTTACTTTAGTAATTAGAAATTTTGTGCAGACTATGCAATGGATTTTGTTTGCTGCTCTTTTTAAATGTTACTGGGACAAACCACATTTAACAAATAAGAGCATATTTACTATTTTAGTCTTCTAACACTAGCCTGACACACTGCACTAGCATAGCCCTGACAACAGTGAGTGAATTAGTGACACAGTAGAACAACAAAATTCAAGAAAATGAACACGAAAATGTTCTGAAACAAATATAAAGTCCCAGTGAAGCAGTGTTATTCAATGTGTTGACATAATTTCCACTGAGACAGGAAGTCAGGGTGGGACCAAATCGAGTGGCTCCCCCATTTAAAATAGCCAATAGCTTTTAGCTTACTTCATAGTCTGGGTTAAGCCGTGCTTGATGGTTAGTTCCGTGGATTTTTATAATGTTGTGGAGGGACAATCATGACAGTTAGTAATGAGAAGAAACCAAAAGGGTTTTGGTACACTGAAAAAACAGAATATGCAGATATTTCTTTGTATGCACTGAAAATGATGGTTCCTTTTGAATGCTGTTGTCTGTCTGATGCTGGATTCAATACTCTTGCCTGTGTTATAAGGCAAAATAATAATAATGCACAACATGTTCTTGTGGTACAAACAGAATAACACAATTCAGGCTGTTTATTGGAAATTACTTCAGACATTCAAAAACATTACTACATAACTCCGCTTCACTTTGGATGGTATCATACCATGCTTATGTGGATTATTTTCCTACAGAACACCCCTTTGTGTTTTATTCCTTACATATCATTCAAAGCTGAATATGACCGCAGAAATAAAGACACACCCTTTTAAACACACTCCCTGTCTCTTTCTGAAAATGTGCCAAGAAAAGTAAGCTCACCCTTCCCACTAGACTGGTATGTCAGTGCAAGGATTTTTTTTCCATTTGATTTTTAGTCACATACTATATGCACAGTATCATACTGTATGTTATTGACACATGATAAAATGTTCAAATATTACAATAGTACTAATTGTGAAAAATGTAGGGTGGTCAAGGCTTGATGTCACAGAAAATATATGGTGTCCATATCTGGGGTCAGTGCCCAAAAAGCTTTGGAAACCAAATTGTAATTACTCTCCAATTAAATCTATTCATCCATTTTCTGTACTGCTTATCTTACACAGGGTCACGGGGGAGCCTGGAGCTTATCCCAGGAGACTCAAGATGGGGTACCAACCCATGGTAGGGCGCAATCACAATCACACACTGTGTGCAATTTGGAAATTCTAACCAGCCTACAATGCACATCTTTTTACTGGGGGTGGAAACCAGAGTGCCTTGGGAGAACATGCAAACCCTGTGTCTATAGGGCAGAGAGAGAAATCAAACCGCCAACACTGGAAGTGTGAGGCAAATGTGCTAACCACTAAGCCATCGTGGCACCACTACTGTCCAGTTCTGATCCTCAAATCTTTCATTAAAGGTAAACTATGTCTACATTTCCAGATGAAAGATACATTTTAAAGGTAACAATAATAAAGGATCCATACAGTTTTGTACCCTTTTATTTCTCATTGTTGTTACTGTAGTTAACATTAGCATAAACGCTTTAACACTGCATTTATGCTGATTGTGGTAGCAAAGTGAACACAGCCAAAGATTTTGGACCTAAATAAATAAGTATATCCATAACTGAACTAACTGAATTTCAATGAGCAATTAACTAAATTTGCCAAAATACATTTATATTGTTGCTATGGAGAGACTAATAAGAGACACATGTTGAGCAGCTCTTATTTATTGTGAATACTTTGCTAATTGCTTTCAATGAGTCGTGAAATGTTACCACATGTTCCTTTTCAAAGGGAACGTGAGCTTCACGCTATGGGAATCACCCTTGCACGTGACCAGCATCTGAAGCTTGTGTAACATCTTGCCTATTTATAGGACTGCCTTGATCAGGTGATGTGGTAATTAAGCGCATCACGTGATATAAAACAGCAACTGTGAACCATGCTATCAGCCTTATTATCTTCAGAGAGACTGCTTGTCGGTCATTTGTTTAATGCTCACAAAAGACTCTTTATTTCCTCTCTATCTTTTCAAAGAGGATTACTTTTCTGTCCCTTTAAAAAAAAGAGAAAAGTATGAGTGAGAGAGAATTCAGGAAGTGTGTCATGCGTTTAGCCAGTTCCTTTCCCATCATATCGAGTTTGCCTGGGCATCCACAACTGGAGCCCTGGCCAGCAGTAGTCCGAGGGAGGCATAGAAGGTGACTGTGGCAGCCCGCCTCCCCCGTGGAGAACCAGGGGGAACGGGTGGCCACAGTCACAGCCTGCTAATAAGCCTAATCTGAGAATGATCATAAAGGCCAAGCAGACAAAGAAGTAGTGGTCCTGATGGGAGGGAAGTATCTGTAGAAGCTACTGCCAAATGTGTCTCCATGGGTACTGACCAACGTAGAAGTGTTACCAGGTTCAGTTCAGAAATTGACCCCCTGGTTCAAAGGTGTGCTCACCACAGTAGTCAGCACAGAGTAGAGCCTGACAAAGATCCCTCTGGGAAAATAGGGCCATAGAACATGTGCCCCATTCCCTGAGGGAGGGAGGGTTTTACAGTCATAGTTTCCTGGTCCGCTAAAAAAGATGGAAGCATGCGGCCAATTTTAGATCTGCGTCATCTGAACCATAATATTTGGACATACCGGTTCAAGACGCTGACGCTCAAAATTTATCATTAAACAGATTTAGTTCGAGGACTGGTTTGTGATGATAGATCTAAAAGACACATATTTCCACATAAAAGTATTGCACAGTTACAGGAAATTCCTGTGGTTCACATTTGGAGGCAAGATGTACCAATATCAGGCTAGCCTTATGCCCTCACACCTTCAAAAAGTGCATGGATGCCACTCTGGCTCTCTTGCAACTCCAGGGCATCCGTGTGCTAAACTACCTGGATGACTAATTAGTTCTAGCACGATCCAGGGAAATGGCAATTCAACATCGAGATGTTGTTCTCAGCCACATGAGGAGCTTGAGGCTCAGGTTGAACCTCAAGAAAAGTATGCTTTCTCCAGGGCAGAGGACAACTTTTCTATGGGTTATATGGGATTCTACTGTAATGAGGACATTTATATCCCCAACACGCATAGGGTCAATCTATCAAAATTGAGTGAGATAAAGCTGTGTCTGGGCATCCCCTCCAGTCTCTACAACTGTTGGGGCTTATGGTAGCAGCAGCCAATGCCATACCTTTGGGCCTATTGCACATGAGACAGTTTCAGTGGTGGTTTAAAAGTTGGGGGTTTCATCCAATAATGAAACCTCGGAGCGTAATTAGTGTCACACGGCAATGCTTGTGTGCTCTGAGAATTTGGAGGTGTCCCCAGTTTCTAGCCTTGGGTCACACACTAAGGGCATCTCCTTATTGCAAGACGGTAATAACAGATGACTCCCTCATGGGATGGGGATCGGTCTTAGATGGCTGTCTGAAATTCTTTCTTCCTCAATTAAGAGGTCACCATGTATTAGTTGTGACAGAAAACACAGCGGGGGTGTCATATATCAACCACCAGGGAGGGTTATGTTTGCGTCTCTTATTCATGCAGGCACAACTCATTATTCCCTGCGTGGGGGGAAAGCTCTTGTCATTGAGTGCAATGTACATTCTGGGCAACCTGAATGTGGGGTCAGACATCATGTCAAGGCAGGGAGTCCCAGGGATTGGAGGCTCCATACACAAGTGGTAGAGTCCATATGGCAGAAGTTCGGCCAAGTGAAAGTGGATGTGTTTGCCTCTGAGGAGACAACACACTGCCTGCTGTTGTTCGCACTCAAGCGCGTAGCTGATTTACAAGCTCGCTCTGTTGCCCCTTCCTGCCTTGACTTTGCCCCTGGATTAGCCAATGCCTTCCTATATCCTAGGCCAGATTATATTCCTAAAGTACCTACGTTTGCTGCCCATTTGGTAGTGTTGAAGGCTTTTGCCCTCCTCCGTTCCTCACACCGGAACAAGAGATATTGTACCTACTGTGTCTAATAAGGCTGTCTGTACTTATGTCCACCTCTCTGGACAGTGGCATAAGTTTGAGCAGTTGCTGGACTGCTTTGGTGGCAACAGTAGAGGTGATGCTGTGTCAAAGCAGTATAAGGGCTCATTCCACTAGGGGGTCCCCTCCTCGAAGACTTTATCTAAAAGGGTACCCTTACAGTATGTTTGTTGTGGCAGCGGGATGAATATGCTGCAAACATTCATTTAATATTCGAGCCTGCTTGTACATTCCACCCTGTGCTCGAATGTCTTGCAGTGACCCTCAGGCTCAGATCTTTTGAACAGGCCACACCCTCAGTATGATGGTGTAGGTATTCTTGTTCCCACAGTTTGAAGCTCACAGAACATTGAGTTCCCTTTAAAAGTGAATGTGAGAAGGGAATGAGACATTGCGTAGCTTTGTCATATTGGGGCATACTTGTGAATTGCGTGCTCGCTTCAGATAATAGAGGCTGACGCTGTGGTTGACAGGTGAATTTTATATCACGTAATATGCCTAACTGCCATGTCACCTGATCACAGCAGACATGATCTTACACAAGCTTCAGATGTGCAAGGGTGCTTCCCACAGCATGAAGCTCACGCAATGTCTTGTTCCCTTCTCAGGGAATAGTTACATGTGCAACCCAGATGTTTTCTTATCAGTCCAATTAGTATCACTGTGGCTCGTTGTTGTCCTTGTTCTTCTTTGTAGAATCCTGGAATACTTATCATTTTGTAGCTAAGGGCATATTTTATTTTTTAACCTAGAGAAGCTTTGGGGCAGGAAATCTGTCTGACTCAGGATTTGTACACAAATTACGTAGTCATAATCAAATGCCTTATATGGTGTTGTCTGTTAGTTTGATGCGGGTTTGTGTGAGAACGGCAAAATCAAGTCAGGCAAATTCTGCAGTTTTAGTTTGGTTTTTGCTGCTGCAGTGGATTTTGTTGGGAAACCAAATGTTACATCAGTGATCTGGGAACATTTTTGATTCATACCCAACAAGAGCGGTGAACCAATAAATTTGGATGAAGCCATATGTTGGCTTTGTGGAAAAAAAAAATCCACAAAGTGTCAAATGGGCACGCACTAGCATATAAATCTCAGGAGCCATCTCCAGGCATGTCACCCAACCTAGTTGTTTATTATTATTATTATTATTATTATTATTATTATTATTATTATTATTATTGTTGTTATTGTTATTATTATTATTTTATTTTATATTTAGATTTTATCATATTATTTAGGTTACAGTCCTACTGGTATTTCTTTCAAAGTTTCAATAGGCTTGTGGTAGACTACACTTGTAAAATAAATAAAGTATTCACCAAAGAAATGTGACTGTGCTTCACTTCTTCTTCTCTCCCCTTGTGGGTCAATCATAATACCATATCCCACAGGCCATTTCTCACTGCAACAACATGACACAATATGACTGTATTGAGTTGTTTCACTGACGGAAGTGCTGTAATAAATGTGCATGTTTTGTTACATTAATTTTTTTTTATATTTGGTTTTATTTAGTTTACGCCTATAAAATGATTCATAAACTATTTATATATAAATATATGTAAGTACAATGGTATCTTAACAGTTATAATAAAGAAACTGAATGGAGAATACAGCGAGATTGAGATCTCTCTGTGGATTTGAAGTTGCTATGTAATGCTACTGTGGAGGTTTTGCTCTGGAGAATTTCTAGTGATTTCCCCTTGTTCACAGATGTTAGCCCATAGCTAGTGACCTTCCTGGTCCACTAATGATGTCTCTGGTGTCTGGCCAGGGTTTTCATCCATTGCGCTATCAGAAAGAGCACCTTCACTCCAGCCTCCTATTCCTAATACTGTTCCTTTAAAAAATCCTCCTGCACCCATGATAGATCCCACAAGAACAAGGCACTCCCACAAACAAGCCTAGCACTCCAGAGGAACATCACTCATGGGAACCAGCTTATTACAGCCTTTCCCTGTGCATGCTTCTTATACCAAAGACACCATTATTTGATATGTCCTATCATCAAAATAATCTACAATAGTTACATAAATTATGCAGAGCAGTTTTTGAACACATATCACACAATGTCTGTGTTACCACTGGATATAAAACAGTAGTGAGGAATTATCTGAAAGACCAAACTAATAAATGATTGTTTATTTCTTTTAGTGAGTGATGCTGACACATAGGAAGTAAGATATGTGCCAGCTTCAGGCAAAAGTCAGAATAAGATTTGAACTGAGACTCATTAGACTACAGATTTGTGTGTGTGTGTGTGTTTGTGTGTGTGTGAGAGAGAGAGAGAGAGAGAGAGAGATAAAGAGTGAGTGAGTGAGAGGTGTTTATTTTTACAGACCATAAGCAGTCAAAGATGTCAAAGGATCTGCCCAGAATGTCAATTAAACTCACTTCTATTTCTTATGCCTCACTCACTCACTCACTCACTCACTCACTCACTCACTCACTCACTCACTCACTCACACACACACACACACACACACACACACACTTCTTAAATATAAGTAAATATAATTAAATTCAAAGAACATGTTCAGAACATGTTAATGGTATCTTCCAGTCTTTTCTTCTCTCCTCATTTTTTATTTATTTAATTTTTTTTAGACGTGATCCATGTGTGAATGACTTCCGCAGTGATTGATTGTATGTATATATATATATACTGTATATATATATTGTGTGTGTGTGTATATATATATATATATACCTGTGTGTGTGTGTGTGTGTGTGTATATATATATATACATACACACTGTATGTGCCTCTCCGGGAACCGTCACCTTATCGTGGTGGAGAGGTTTGAGTGTCCCTATGAACCTGAGGGCTGTGTTGTCTGGAGTCTTGTGCTCCTGGTAGGGTCTCTCAAGGCAAAATGGTCTCAGGGGAGGGGCCAGACAAATAATGGTTCAAAACCCCTCATGAAGAAAATTAAAAGAGGAAGAGGTACCCTGTCCGGAGGAAGCCCGGGGCCCCCGTCTGGAACCAGGCCCAGAGGGAGGGCCCGACTGTGAGTGCCTGGTGGCTGGGTTTGCCACGGAGCCCAGCCGGGCAAAGCCCGAAAAAGCAACGTGGCACCCCCTTATCTATTCTATGGGCCCACCACTCGTGGGGTGAACCGTGGGGGTCAGGTGCGCTGCTACAGGGGTGGCAGTGAAGGTCAGGGGCCTCGACAGACCAGACGTGGGCGGGAGAGGCTGGCTCTGGGGACGTGGAACGTCACCTCTCTGTGCGGGAAGGAACTGGAACTTGTGCGGGAGGTGGAGCGCTACCAATTAGATCTGGTGGGGCTTACATCTACACACAGTCTTAGGTCTGGAACCGTACTCCTGGATAGGGGATGGACTTTATTCTACTCCGGAGTTGACCAGGGTGTGAGGCACCGGGCGGGTGTGGGGATACTCACAAGTCCCCGGCTGAACGTTGTTATGTTGGAGTTTACACCGGTGGACGAGAGGGTCACCTCCTTGCGCATACGGGTTGTGGGGGGAAAACTCTGACTGTTGTCTGTGCATATGCACCGAACACCAGTTCAGAGTACTCGGTCTTCTTGGAGACCCTGAATGGAGTCCTGTATGGGACACCAACAGGGGACTCCATAGTTCTGCTGGGGG
>JAFFST010047476.1:29551-41881 GCA_022414735.1 Noturus placidus
CCCCCCCCCCCAAGATTTATATATGATTCATTTATATATGATTCATTTATGTCATTTTACATGTGGTTAATTTACACATGATTCATCCCCGCCCTGCCCCATAACCCCGGATGAGCGATATCTTATCGTTTGCGATATACCAGTCGAAATTCTCCCCACAAGAAGAATTAGTCTTCTCGCGATAACGATAAAGCCTAGTTGATGACTCATTTCTGTGTGTGAGACGATCTGCGACCCGTTCACAGCTCACGTGGAGAGTGAGAACAAGTACGGCAGAAGGCGGACGTGAAGCTGAGGAGGAGATTATCGCTGAACGAGGAGCTACCTCTACAACCTGGAGTAACAATTTGGTTCCAAAAAATCAGTTTTACTTTTAGATCAATGTTCGTGTTCGTGCAGTCTCTCAAGACTGCATGCAGCTGTCACCTGCAGCCAAAATCAGTGGCGAATGGCACTATATTTATATCGTCACTGATATCATTACGCAGTAAATACCATGATATAGTTTTAAGTCCATATCGCCAGTCCCTAATCCAAACTAAATGAAGGACATTGCCAGGCTCTATAATGTTGTATATCAAAGCTTGATAGACCACATAGTAATTCACTAAAACAACTACAAATTAGCTTTAAAGGCACAATGTTTAGTACACTTGAGTCATGGCTAGGGTTATGTCTGGAATGTGAGCAGCCATGTTATAGTGGTGTTACATTAATATATTGTGCAGTAAACAGCTATTAGATATATTATGGTTGCAGATAGCTTGCTTTTAGAAGAAGGATGGTGTTAATGCATGGTGCCCTTCCAGCTATGGCAGCTATGACACATATTTCACAAGAGTAATTGCAGGTATCCTAGTTGTAAGATTTACCTGGGATACTGGGCCAAGACTTGGTCTATTTTCAAAGCCTGATGGCATCATAATTTGGCTTGAAGTGTTGTAACAGTATCAGATCCCTGCTTCTGGTGCTCTGCATGTGGATTCAAGGTTAAACTGCAAATACAAGTAATGAAGAAAATGTTAAGAGCATGAAGTTTGGGACAATATAAAAAGTGTCTGTTGTAGGTAGTGGGCCTGTCCTCTAATAGGCTAATTATTCAACAACTTTAATGTTAGAGTTGCAAACCAAATTACCGTCTTGAAAATAGATACAGGTGCAATCAAAAGGAGTCAACCCCCATTAAAAATCAGGTTTATTGTCAAAATGTACAGACTTTCAGCGATTCACAAATCAAACAAAGGCAACTGAAATAGTTCAAAACAACAAAGCGATTTCCCCAAATTCAACTGAAAATACAACTTATAATGATTTCTCCAGTTTCAAAATTATTCAACTCCTTCATGGCGAGCATCTTTAGTACTTGGTAGACCTGTTATGACCTGCTGCAGATGAGATGCAGATCTTCTGGCAGCGTTCCTGAGGAATCTTAGCCCATTCCTCATGAGCAATGGCCTCCAGCTCAGTAATATTCTCAGGTTTGCGAGCTGCTATCGCCTTCTTCAAATCCCACCAAAGATTTTCTATGGTATTCAAGTCAGGTGACTGTGATGGCCCGGTAGACTCTTCCAGGACTTCTTCAGCACCCAAGCCTTGGTGGAATTTGATACATGCTTGTGATCATTGTCCTGTCTGAAAGTCCAATGAGGCCCAGGCTTCACCTTCCTCACAGACAGCATGACGCTTTCCCCTAGGATTTCCAATCAGGTGGCAGCAGCACAATGCGTAAAATCGTGCAGATACAGGTCAAACATCAGAATGAGGGGGAAAAAGTGTGATGTCTCTGACTTTAACCATTGTTTATTTCAGACAGGCTGGTTTGAGTATTTCTGAAACTGCTGATCTACTGAGAATTTCACGCACAACAGTGTTTGTATGTATGCAAAAACAGGTTGTTAGTCAAGACCTAGTTTCCTAGTTGGTGTCAATATCACTGAGATTCAGATTCACATCCTGTTTTTGTGCCATTGGCAAATATGATTATCAAATTGATGATTGGATTAAACTTTGGAAGATTAGTGAGAGAGAAAAAACATGAGTATGGTGGACTTTGAACCAGTCAAAACTGTTGGAGTTGGCCTGACTTAAGGAATCATGGAATGATGAGTCTGTGACAATTGGTCAAGAGTTATGGGCAAAATTTGGCTTGTTGCCGGCACACACCAAAAAATAGTGTGGTGGTGGCCAAATCAGTGTTCCAAAATTCCAAACAGCATGTGAACAGATTTAAGGGTTGCCACAGAACATCACAATCGGCCTCCTGTGTCAGTGGGGAGACTTTGCAACAAACACACACAATGTTTGACACCCCAAAGCTAAAGATTCATATTTTGTGTGTCGTCGTGTGCGATTCCTGTGGAAATGGGTCACCTTGTTACATAAGCATCACTCTCATAAACATGAGAATATAATGCTATTGCACAGATGTGTGTGAGAGTAT
The DNA here is from genome assembly GCA_022414735.1 of Noturus placidus. Lineage (NCBI taxonomy): Eukaryota > Metazoa > Chordata > Actinopteri > Siluriformes > Ictaluridae > Noturus > Noturus placidus. Next base: position 31,992 of record JAFFST010047476.1, read on the forward strand.
GCGTGATCAGAATTCATGCCAACATTCATGAAGAAATCCTAGACTAATTGGAGAATTCCCGAAGCTTTTGGATATGGCGTTACCTACACTGCATGTGTGTTCGTGATATGTCTGTGTTTGTCCGGTACTCTGTAGCAAAGTTTCAAACTGACGTGATATCCACCATAATCTTACTTCTTTTCAGCTTTTACATGACCTCATAATATAAGTCAGTAATGTTATGTTCATGAGACAGTGGTGTTGCAGGACAGGTATTAGGTGAGTACATCTTGTTTTGTCTTTTTTTTTTAACAATAACAGTAATTATGCATTATTGCACACTCGGGTTACGTCCTCAAATATTCAGCAATATAACAGTGATCATGCTTAAGACTACGGAGATGTTGATGTTTTTATATATTAAGTAAGGAATAAAACGTGACCGGGTGCGCAGTTGTAGGATGTCGTGGTTCATCCACTCAGAAGCTGATTATTTTCTTAAAACAGTGTTGTATTCCTCGTATATGGCGTGACTCTGGATGACAGCTTGACCTTTACAGACCACATCTCAACAACTGCTTGGTCCTGTAGATTCATCCTGTTCAACATCAAGAAAATCCGACCCTACCTCACCGAACAGGCCACACAGATACTAGTCCAGGCTCTTATCTCAAAACTGGACTACTGCAACTCTCTACTTTCAGGCCTCCCAGCCAGCTCGATCAGACCCCTGCAGATGATTCAGAATGCTGCAGCACACCTTGCCTTCAACCAGCCGAAGAGAACCCATGTCACGCCCCTCTTCATCTCCCTCCACTGGCTTCCTGTAGCTGCCCGCATCAAATTCAAGGCCTTGATGCTCACCTACAAGACCTTGTCTGGAACAGCACGCTCCTACCTCAACTCTCTCCTGAAGGCTTGCGTTCCCACACGCAATCTGCGATCGATCAGCGACTGACGTTTAGTAGTTCCTACTCAACGTGGCACAAGATCCCTTTCCAGAACCTTCACACTAACTGTTCCTCAGTGGTATAATGAACTTCCAACCTCAATCAGGACCGCAGATTCTCATAAAAAAATAAATAAATAAAAAATTAAAAAAAAATGCACTTGCACATCTACTCTGCACACTTTGCCTCTTCTAGAACTCAATTAATAGATCTTGTATAGTAGCACTACTTGTGTTGTTCTCTGCTTGATATCACTTTGCTTGTATCTCTCATTTGTAAGTTGCTTTGGAGAAAAGCATCTGCTAAATGAATAAATGTAAATGTCAATGTATATCACAGCCAAAGATTACAATTTTTCATTTAGTAATGAATGTGTGTGAGGGCATGGAGCATGGCTCAGGAGGAATTTGTGCTGAGCTTCTTTAAAAAAAATACAGAAGAGAGTTTGTCGCAGACTTGTGGCTTTTGCTCCGCCAGCTATGCCACTCACTGAAAGCACAAAGAGACACAAATAAGTAAACTGCACGTAATGAGACACAGGTGAGAATCATCATGCAGTACCTGCCGGTTCGACCTGCCTCCTCATTGTCCACAGCTGACGCCACAGAATATCGTGCTTTTTAAACATTTATAATTACATGTAACGTGGCAGAAGTTTCGTGAACCACATCGGTTGCTGTTACCGCTCTATCGATCTTATAGCAGCTACAAACAGAATAAGTTTAGAAGAATGAGAACAAAAGAATAAGACGGAAAAATGCAGCCCGTCATGTTATTGAGAAACTGTGAAAGCCCTCAGTCATGAAGACTCTCATGGGGGGGAAAACTTAATGAGTGTTAAAATGTGCCGACACAGGAGACTCCTTTTCATAAAAGTTTACGAAGAACTTCATTCTAGTGATTATTATTTATTTTTTTTCTTGGTTAATTCACAAGATTACGGCTGGCTAAGATTTCAGTCCGTGTCCGCCATAAAATTCTCGGTGAACAAGCTGTTACTATGGAAACCATAACGTATCGATACAAGAGTATTATGTTAAGAAAAGGAAATAATTTTTGTTACAGCTGGACCTAGAACACTTTCTGATTTGATAATTAAAGATCACTCTGGTATGAATACATTTAGTATGGCCATTCTTGCTAGGCTTTTATTCAGAGATTGGGAAAAACAGAAGGGGGATGTAAGCTGAGAGAGGAGACTGGGGGGGGGTGGAATGGACTGAAAGGAACTGGGGTCGTTGAAATAAAGAAAGGACTCATTGTTGTGTGCTGGCCCATGGGCTGATGCATAGTGGTGGCCTATATGAGCTCTCCATCCTATTCTCAATCTGTTCAGTCCTCAAAACGCCACTCATCATGTGCACAGTGAGCTCTCCACGCTGCTGCGCTCGGGTAGAGGAAATGCACACAGTATTGTAAGGTTTAATGAAGATCTTGTCCCAGCCAGCCAGCACTTCTGTTTCTTGATCTTGTGACCTAGTTGTGTATTTCTGGAAGGAGTCTCCAGTTTCAGCACTTTGTAACAATCAGAGGTAAAGCTGTAACTTTCCAATAGAGGTCGATAACAGAACTATCGTTTATCAGCAGAAATCCGATAGTCGCGTCCGATAGTCGCGTCCGTTGTGTGAGCGGCTAAGAAGGTCCACTGTCATTATACAGCACGAGAGCGGCCTCTAGAGGCGAAATAAAAACTATCCCTGACCAATTTTGTTGTGTGATTTAAAGTGGTTTTTGAATCATTTTTGGATGTCAGTATTTTTGTTTATTTGGAGTGTTACTTTATGGTTCAGTTTGGATCTATATATTTTATTTACTTTATTTATTAATAGGGAATATATATTCATATATATTTGTTATTAATACATTTATTCTATTAAAAAAAGTACAGTACATTTTCATGGTACAGTCAGCACTGTATAATTTGTAATAAAGTTCAGCAAGTTTTACTTTGAGTGTTATATTTTCATTCAGTATCAATTTTAAAAACTATCGCTTGAGTAATCAGTTATCGGCATCGGTAAAATCCACTATCAGTTGACCTCTACTTTCCAACTCAGGAGCGTGTTCTTTGCCTTCGAGAGAGAAGAAATAAAGAGGCGTGTAATGAAAGTTTGTTTCCTGGACATTATATACTTTTTCACTAGTCTATGCAAACACATTTATACATCTACATGGACTGAATCATACGAAACATAGTTTTATACACTTCAGTTTTTAATGGAGCGTATTAGTTTGCTATGCTAGTTGACTTGCACGCTGTGGTATCGTGGAAAGTGTATATTGTATATAGCAAAATATTCAAATGTGGGCTTGAACAAAAGTTCCTTTAACATAGAGGTGGTGTTGTATGTAATATATTGCCTAATGTAATTAATAATTATTACACCATGATGTATTCTATTGTTTCTGATAAAAGAGGACAAAATTAGCATGTTTCGGTCACATTTTAGTTGGATGAATGCTTGAAAGTATTCTTAAAATACTGAACACACACTTCACCATCTCTTCGACTAGGACTTCATCTCCTTGACCAGGAACTCGTGTATATTATGGAGTTAAATTGCACAGCTGTACACACAAGCTGTCCAGGTTCATGTTTACGAGTACAACTCAAGTACAGGTGCATCTCAAAAAATGTGAATATTGTGGAATTTTTTATTTTGATTTTTTTAAATGTAATTTAATTCAAAAAGTGGAACTTCCATATTTTCTAGATTCAATACACATAAAGTGAAATACTGCAAGCCTTTTTGTTCGTTTTAATCTCTACGGTTTACAGCTCTCGGAAATCAAAAATCCAGTATCTCAAAAATATTCGAATAAAGAATTTATAAAACAGAAATGTGGACCTGAGGAGAACTCTAATCAGATAATTAACTCAAAACACCTGCAAAAGTTTCCTGATGCTTTAATCTCTGTCTGGTTCAGTACACACAACCATAATCATGGGAAAGATGAGAGCAAATGTTGCATTTCATTTGGAAATCAAGGTCCCTGAGTCTGGAGGAAGAGTGGAGAGACACAGGGGTGTTGTGTCATCTGCTGGTGTTGGTCCACTGTGTTTTCTCAAGTCGAGAGTCAATGCAGTGTCTACCAGGAGATTTTAGAGCACTTCATGCTTCCATCTTCTGATGAGCTTTATGGAGATGCTGATTTCCTTTTCCAGCAGCACTCGGCACCTGGCCACAGTGCCAAAACTACTAGCGACTGGTTTGCTGAGCATGGTATTACTGAGCTTGATTGGCCAGCTAACTCGCCTGACCTGAACCCATAGATAACCTATGAGAGACACCAGACCCAACAAAGCAACTTGGGCTTCCAAAACACCTCAGCAGTGCCACAGGCTGATTGCCTCCATGCCACGCCGCATTCATGCAAAATGATTAAAACCCTGACCGACTATCGAGTGCATAAATTACCATAATGTTCAGAAGGTCGACATTTCTGAATTATAAATTCTTCATTCTAATATTTTGAGATACTGGATTTTTGATTTCCGTGAGCTGTAAGCCGTAATCATCGAGATTAAAACAAACAAAAAGGCTTGCAATATTTCACTTTATGTTTAATTAATCTAGAATATATGAAAGTTCCACGTTTTGAGTTAAATTACGGAAAAAACCAAACTTTCCACGATATTCATATTGTTTGAGATGCATCTGTATGTTTAATGATGTAATATTACACTAGTGGTTATCCAGAAGCAGGCTGAATTACACCGCTATATGTCTGTCTCATATTTAGTGAGCGAATGAATGCAGCAGGGACCCGCCCTCTTTCTTTTCTGCTTTCTCTCTTTCACATTTCAGGTTCACTTCAGACCGAGTTAACCAGTAATATGAGGCCCCTTGTGTCCTATCACCATAGCAACCCCTGTCCCTGCAAAACATGCTTTGCAAGTGTATGAGTGCGTTTGGGGAGGGTGCTATGAGTGTGTATATGTGCCCAAGAGCTACAAAGGCTAAAAAACAAAAGATGCTTAAGAAGGTGACCGAGAGAGAGAGAGAGGTGACAAACTGCAGGAGAAAGTGTGAGAAAGCCAGAGAGAACGGGAGGGAGGGAGGATGGATGGAAAGAACGGTGAGAATAGAAAGAGGATAGATATGAGAGAGAGAGAGAGAGAGAGAGGAACAGAATGAGGCTGGTGACCTGCTTCTCTCACGCTGTTTATACATCATCCAAAATCACTTTTCCTCTACATCAGTTTACCAAGACTCTGTTGTTTTATATTTTTCTTCACTTTTTCACATCTCTTTTTTTTTTAAATGTGTGTGATGAGTTTCATGATGCACTTGGTATCGGTAAGTCAGAATTCTTGTAGCATAACAACTGGATAGTCTGTCCTCTGAGGCTCATTCAACACATCTCAGGGCAGCTGAACACACTCTGAGGAGATACTTCGCGCACTCTTCTGTACACATGACTCAAAGTTGCCTGCAGTTGGTTAGTGTTGCTGTAACAGTGGAGATTCCTGGCCATGGATGGCTGTGGCATCATCAGGACTTGAACATTGCTCACCTTTGCACATCAGATGATATCAATATTTTAAACATAGATGCCTCGGGTTCATTTGTATGGAATTTTTTTTCTTCTTGCCTAGATTTAGCTCAATTTTACACTCATGGATGTTCCTTGATCTTTGGAACAGTCCATTTTTCACCACAGGAAGGCCTTTTGGGATGGAGGACATTCTTGGTTACATGACAAGCTGCGTGTTTTTTTTTTGGTCCTTTTTGTCTTATTAACTTCAATAGAGGGGTAACACACAAAAAAATAGAGGCTGGTGTGCGAATGATTATAACCTATATACTAGGAGCTTGCTTGATTCTCAGACATCCCACAATGTTAAATGTAACTAGATTTGACATTTTCCCGTGCAAAACTCGACACCATCATGCTGGTTAGAAGCGGGATATTGATGTGTATAATGATTTTCTGTTTCTCTGGACCAAGCTGAACATGTGGACATGTCATTCATGTCTGTATCACTGACTGTGCGGGAGTTTTGGGGGGGGTGTCCAAGATTTCCCATTATGGTCTATGGGGCCAGAGTAGTGCCCATTTATGTACATTTCGGGCCACTATTCCGAAACGCAATGTGTGTATATATAACGGTGACACCCGTGATTTATTCCCCATTCATTCGCTATGGGAAGAAAACGTGAGAATTCTTGGTTCGCAGTTCGAACGTCGTAAGATCCGGATCACTTATAAAAGTCATAGCATAGCTCTCCTCAATAAGCTGGTCGATTTGAGCCCTCTTTCATGACCGTAGCACAAACGGCGCAGGACGAGTTACGTGCCAAGTTTTTGTCTAGAAGACTATTAATAAGTATGTAGTGATGTACTGATAAAAATTGTAATGGACAAAAAAAAAGAGTGGTAAAGCACTCTTGGACGTGCTGTTGGGAAAAATAATCAACCTCGGGTCACCAGTTGTAGGCCACATCACAAAAAAATATATATATATTTATTTTATTCCTTACTTAAATGATATGTAGTGTAAAAAAAATGTGAAATTCAAATCTTCAGACCCATTTTCTGGTATCATGTTTCATATTTATTACCTGATTTTGATGCAGAGTGCGGGATTTTAAACACTCAAGGTGCTTTAAAGTGCATAAATATGTGTTATAACATTTATTTGGACAGTCCCGGTAGATATTTAGTTTAAATGATTCTTTGTAAAAGCCTCGGCCTGTGTACAGTTTTGTCATTTCATAGCTACACACACTTACACGCTAGTATTATATCTGATTGCTAAGCAAACATTGAGCTACAGTGCTGAAACGGCTTCATTATTAAGCATGTTTGCTTATAGGTTCCAGGAGGCCTTTGTTTGCTAAGTGGGCGTTTGCTGTTCGTCTGTAATGTGTTTTCTGTAAAAGCTACACACATAGCCGGATTCTGTTTCGCTCGTATAAGGTGAATGACTAAACCTTTATTTTTGAGATCTTTCAATTCTGCCACTCACATGGAGGATTGTTCACGGCCCTTGACTTCTGATAACTTTTATATACTCGCGTGCACTTAAAAGACCAGAGGAAAGAGACCGTAGTACTCCAAGTGATGAAATATCTTGGGACACACATGCACAAAGTGCTTGCCACCTCAGAAAGCCAAAATCGATAGCAGTCATGTACTTCAGAGAGCTCCTGTCTGCTCAGGACTCATCAGCTGCTCACTGGCTGTAAAGAAAATGTGTGTATGTGAGGGTTGTAGGCAAATCTAGTTTTTTAATCTGTGTCTTTTGTGCGTTTGAACTAACTGTATTGCGATAAAACGCACAATCTTTTGTAGCTAACCATGTTTATACCACAGTATACTGAAATTCTTATTTCTGGTGCATTCAGATCCCATTCTGACCTTTTGACACTGGAAACTTGGTCATTGTCTGTCCGTGAGATGCTACAAGCTGATTTAAAGTTCACCACTGTATGTTTAATTGGTTGGACATGACCTACATCTTACAGTATCAAAGTAAAAACAACAAGCCATGACGCGAAGCAATTCCCTGCAGATAATTAGATGGATGTATGATTAGAGAGATGGATGGATGATTGGACAGATGGGTAGATGATTAGATGGATGGATGGAAGATTGGATTGATATGAAGAGCGACCAATAGGATTGGGGAATAGAACAGAAGGATGGATAGGATAAGATGGATAGATGGAAGGATTGATGTTTTAATGACAATCATATGAATAAATAAATACACCCAACGGCAATTGTTGTTTTTTAAAAAAAAAATTTTATTAGCTCTTGCATGTACTGCTCGTTTCAAAATCCCCCCCTCAACATTTCAAGGATACTAGCAGATCCTGTGAGTTACATTTTGGGATTCTTGGAACAGACGGTCTGCTCTTGGGCTGAATTTGCTGGGACAGCAGTCCTGGACAAATTAGCAGTCGTTTGAAATCTGCGCCACTTGTAGACGAGTATCCTTAAAGTGGAACGATGTATTTCAAATCATTTGGAGATCTTTTTAAATCCTTTTCAAAAAGGGACTCATAGGCATCCACAACCTTTTGTTCTGAAGACCTTACAAAACTCTTTAGATGTTGGCATGATGACTCCGCATACCTCAGTAACAAAGGGAACTCTGGACACTAGATATGAGAGGGTTATAAATAAGACAGGTTCCACCTGCACTCCCTAAACAGGTTCTCATCACGGGCACCCAATCTTTAACACCTGATTCTAATTTTATAGATTTGAAGGTATGATATTTTTTCCATGTGACTGATCTGTGTGTATGTGTGTGTGTGTGTGTGTGTGTTAATTTAAATTGTGATAATGACTACAAAATGTTAATTTTATGTCTAATTTGATAGATTGTAGCACCTTTATTAATAGGCAATGCTTCAAAGAGGATCAAATGTTTTCTTGTCCAAATATGTTAAAAAAAACAAAACAACAATTTCCATGAGGTGTACTTCCACTTGGGTGAAATTCCTGATCAGGCAGACACTACAGACACTACAGACACTACTCACAGCATGTCCCATTCAGGATGTTACCCACAGACACATCCAGCACTAATATACTGTCATGTTCCCAAATATCTAACTCGAAGACAGTGTATAGCACTTCTAGCGCTTTCATTCTGAACTTTTGTCAGTTCCCTTTTAGTCTGTATGTGCTCTGTTTCGACTCGTGGTGGGACATCAGTCTTGGAGAAGTCCTCCAAAAAAAAAGTAAGACTCCAGCGTTTTTCTCCAAGGTTAACTTGGAAAGATAAATAAACTAGGCTTTAAAAAAGTGGTAGCTAATGCAATTTAACCTCAAAGTTTGACGTGTTCTTTAGTGAAATGCTTTAATTATGCATTAATACAGAAGAGGAATGTGCACGTCTATAGATTAGACAGAAAGAGGGAAAAAAAGCAAGGAAGTGCTTGAATTTCTGAGGAAGTGATTGACGTGGTGTATACATAGTCCTGGTCCTCTCTGAATCACTTGACTGTATCTGATTATATCACAAGTCAGTTTAGTTGTGAAATTTTATGTAGGGATGCCTTATTTTTTATTGTATTTTACATTTACATATGGTATACGATCACTTGGGTAATATCATCACAGCTCTGGGGTCACATCGCAGCTCTTTGACTCTTCACACTCCACGCGTTACTAGGACACTCGTTTTTTCAAAGCGACAGCTTTTAACTCTGGCCAAAGAACTGAGTCTTCTCTGTGGTCTCGGAAATCCTCACACACACACGTACACACACTTACACACATGTTACACGCACAGTTTGACTTGCTGAACACCACCAGCTTTGGATCGTGCAAACATGGAGTTTGTTTTTCAGTTATTTTTACTGCATCTCTTACTTAACCATGCCTGAGTTAATGACTATGTAGGGAGGAAAACAAAGCAAAGGCCAAATTTCCCTTCAGGGACACTTCAAGTGTGGAACCGAGATGTTCTTAACTCTATGCAAATCAATCGACACAATAACCATTCGCCAGAACTGTTGGTTTTTGGCAAAAATCCACACTGATCGTTTTTCCCGGTCACACACGTCCATTGCGGGAGCAGCTGAAAAATGTCCGCTGTTGTTATACGGCACGAGAGCCTCTAGACGCAAAATATAAAACTATTGCTGTCTAATTTTGTTATGTTACTAATTTTGTAAGTGTTTTTCTTTTGTTTTTTTTAAATTTTGAATGTCACTATTTTTATTTGTGATTTGGATGTTACGGTTTGATTCAGTTTGGATGTATATCTTTTATTCACTTTCATATTTATTAATAGATAATATATATATACACACACACAGTGCCTTGTGAAAGTATTCGGCCCCCTTGAACTGTTCAAACTTTTGCCACATTTCAGGCCTCAAACATAAAGATATAAAACTGTAATTTTTTGTGAAGAATCAACAACAGGTGGGACACAATCATGAAGTGGAACGAAATTTATTGGATTTTTCAAACTTTTTCAACAAATAAAAAACT
>JAFFST010047477.1:13209-42010 GCA_022414735.1 Noturus placidus
ACCTTGCATGCAGCTCTGCTACCATTGGTGTGTGGGTGTGTCTCATTTGTAAGTCGCTTGTAAATGTAAATGTAAAATGATATTTCTGTAAAGCTGCTTTGAGACAATATCCATTGTAAAAAGTGCTATACACATTGGTTAATTATTATTAATTATTATTATTTGCTAAATATAGTTTCCTGAAACCTTAGATTAAAGTTTTACTAGGGGAAATCGGGAGTAGGGACGAAATGGGAAGAAAGAAAGAGAGACAGGAAGGGGGGGGGGCAGACAGGAAGAAACAGGAAGAAAGTAAGGGAGATGTGGAGAGAGACAGGAAGAGGAAACAGGAACAAAAGAGGGAGACTGGGAGAGATGGGAAGAAAGGCAGGAAGAGTAAGGACAGAAGAAATAGAGACCAGGAGAAAAAAAAGACAGCCCTGAAGAGATAGAAAGAAGGACATAAAGACAGGAAGAAAGAAAAGAAGAAAGAACACGCACTTTTTTCAGAGAATCAGCATGTTTTGGACAAAAAAAAAACCCTTTAAAGATATAGTGGTAAATTTTAGGAGGTAAAAGTTTAATCTTTTCTGACAGATGGATTTGGATGGGAGTTAAATCACAGAGCCACTGAAGTTAAAAGGACATCATCCACCTCCTCATGTAAAACTAATACATTGTGAATAGGACCATGGAAACTGGACTAGATTTAAACTGTTGCATTGTGCAGAGGTTGTGTGTGTGTGTGTGTGTGTGTGTGTGTGTGTGTGTGTGTGTGTGTGTGTGTGTGTTATTGTCCATACAACAGAATAAATGATAACACTTAATAGCATTCTTTAATAGCTAACACATGAGTGTATAAGTAGTGACTGAAGCCATTATTTGGCAAGTGTATTGGTGCTTTAAGTTTTCTCATATTCTTACTGTATATTGTGTTTCCTGCTTGTTCCTGAGTGTTACAGGAACTTACAGGATAATTAATCTTCTGTAAAATGATAGCAAAACTAATTGTGGACTCAATCCATTGTCTAATGACATAATACCTCATAAATAATTGCACTGAATCTTTTCAGAAATGCTCGAAATGCTTTGTCAAATGTATTCTAATAACATGCACAGCAAACACTTTTAATGATGGATATAGTTATATAATATATTGAGGTAAAATGATGATAAAAGGGGAAAATGATGACAACAGCAAATTAATCAATATTCATTTAGTCTGTAGCTCCTCTCTCTCTCTCTCTCTCTCTCTCTCTCTCTCACTCTCTCTCTCTCTCCCTCTCTCTCTCTCTCTCTCTCTCTCTCTCTCTCTCTCTCTCTCTCTCTCTCTCTCTCTCTCTCTCTATCTCTCTCTCTCTCTCTCTCCCTCTCTCTCTCTCTCTCTCTCTCTCTCTCTCTCTCTCTCACTCATTTCATTACTTTCCAACCAGTGAAAAGAAAACTGTCTCCACACAGCACCAGTGACCTTCGCAGTGCTTCAGTCTGTTCTCTCTGACTTTCCATCAGTCGCTTAGAAAATGTTACAGTGGGGGGAAATAAGTACTGAACGCTTTAATATTTTATTTCAGTAAACATATTTCCAATGAGGCTATTCACGTGAAATTTTCACCAGACCTTCGTATTAACTCAAGAAATCCGCACATATAAAGAAATCCAAACATTAACATCCAAAAATGAAGTTCTGTGTAATAAAGCAAAATGACACGGGATAAAAAGTATTGACCAGGCTAAGTATTTAATACTTCGTGGAGAAGCCTTTGTTTGTAATGGCAGCTTGAAGAAATGGATCAGCTGAAGTATTCAGGTCCATTCTTCTAAACATATTCAATTCAATTTAATTTTATTTGTATAAATTGAATCGATGAGAGCCCCATCCAGATGTAGGACATCATGATGGATCAGGCAGGTCCGGAGAGCAGAAATGGTCAGGATCACTGGCATCTTCATAAAATGATGTGTGGCTCAACAGAAGGAGAGATGGAAAGGGAGGTAAACAGAGGGAGAGATTATTAGGTATGCTTACTATCCCGTGATGCATAAGACAGTGTACATTGTGTACAAGAAAGTCTATTCATGGAAAGCTTGATTAAATAAATATGTTTTCAGCATAGACTTAAACACTGAGACTGTGTCTGAGTCCCGAACACCAATTGGAAGGCTGGTGCGCACGGTGGCTTACCGGTTAGCACGTTCGCTTCACACCTGCATGGTCCGGGGTTCGAGTCCCGCCTGGGCATGTGCGTATGTGCGTGTTCTCCCCATGCGTCAGGGGTTTCCTCCGTGTACTCTGGTTTCCTCCCTAGTCCAAAGACAGGCATGCTAGGCTGATTGTTGTGTATGAATGTGTGTTTCCCATAAGGTTGACACCCTCTCGCGGTATCTAGCCAATTAATCCTCTGAGATGCACAACTAGGAAATGCATCGCAGAATTCGCTTAGGTAATGTGGCGCGAGACTGTTTAGTGCTTTATAGGTCAGTATTAGTATTTTATAATCAATTTTAAATACATCTGTATCCGATTCCATCAATATGTCTTGCAACAATAAGGTTCTGAAGGTCTTGGGAGAGCTCTTTGCTTTTACCCATCAAGAGCTTTTTCTTGTTTGACACCATTGTAACGAAAAAAGCCTTTTTATAGACCATCAGTTTACTAACCCAGCTGATATTAATTTGTACAGAAAGCGGGTGTAATTACTTAAGGATTTCAGCGGGTTCATTGCCTTACCTTGCCTTGGAGAATTGCTTTTTTCTTAGCGCGTGCAATACTTTTTTCCTGCGTCATTCCACTTCATTACAAATAACTTTATGTATGGACTTTAACGTTGTGAATTCTTTATATTTCCAGATTTCTTGAGTTAATACTGATGTCTGGTGAAAATTTTATGTGAATAACCTCATTGGAAATATGTTTACTTGAAAAAATTGTTGACACGTTCAGTACTTATCTAACATTGATTTATTTCTCTCCATTCATTCAATAATTCAGCTACATCAACAGCACAAACATCTCCCACAGACATGAAGGTACCTGTAGTACGCAAGGACGCGCTTCTTATAACGGAAAGCTTCAGCGATAACTTTAGCGAACTGAAAATGTATCTTAAAGAAAGAAAACAGGAAGCAATTGAAGGAAAGTTTGGAAAAAAGACAGGGAGATCTCGAAAGAATATCAGTAAGCAACAGGAAGAGACAATGAAAGAAAGAGGGGGAAAAAAAGAGATGGGAAGAAAGACAGGAAGAGAGTAGCAAAAACAGGAAGAGGTGGAAAGAAAGTCAGGAAAATAAAACAGGAAGAGTCAATGGAAGAAAATAAACAGGAAGAGACTAGAAGAATGGGGGAAGAAACAAGATAACACAAAGAAAGAAATAGCCAATATTAGATTGGATGAAAGACAGGAAGAGACTAGAAGAAAAAAAAGGCAAGGAAGGAACAAAGGATGCAACCTCTTACTCCTTTTCAGGGTCACGGGGAACCTGGAGCCTATCCCAGGGAGCCTCGGGCACAAGGCGGGGTACACCCTGGACAGGGTGCCAGTCCATTGCAGGGCACAATCACATTCATACACTACAGACACTTTAAACACGCCAATCAGCCTAACATGCATGTGTTTGGACTGGGGGAGGAAACCGGAGTACCCAGAGGAAACCCCTGACACATGGGGAGAACATACAAACTCCGCACACACACGGCCCTAGCGGGACTCGAACCCCAGACCCTGGAGGTGTGAGGCGGACGTGCTAACCACTAAGCAACCGTGCAACCACGTAAGAAAAGAATGTAAGGAAGAAAAATAAGACGAAAAACTGCATGAGAAAAGAAGAAAGAAAGAGACAGGAAAAGATGGGGAGAAAGACAGGAGCAGGAAGGAAGAAAGAAAGGCAGACTGAATGAGAAAGACGGGAGAGAGACAGGATGAAAGACAAGAAGAGAAACATGAAGACACTGATGTATCAGTCATGTGGGTTTTGCTTGTGTATGATCATATAATGAGTAAATGTTGAGGAATATTTGAACAAATCAGTTTTAATTGTAAAGTTTTCCAGTCACACAGTAAACACCATTTTATCTGCCCAGAAACTTTCCAGTTTCTAAGGAACATTTTTGAAACGTCCTAATTAAAACAGACCAGTGCAGATTTGGTGCTGGTCTTCTGCATACCTCTGAGAGCTGATAATGACCCCAGTATATACAAGAGCTTCGGACTGCACCATTTTAAACTTGTATTAAGGTGTTGCACTTTACTAAATGTCAACGGATAGAATTTCCACGGCTTTACAGTTTACCATACAGCAGCTGTGCGTGACCAAACCCTGGGTGTTACATGTGAGCTGGGTGTTATTAGTGCCCTGCTGGTTAACTATCAATATTTAATAGACGGCTATAATCATTACCAGTTATAAACGTATCATTTAACCAGTTGCTAATATTAGCATTATGCTAATGTTTACCCTGGTCTTAATTAACTGCACTAATGATGATCATTGTGATAAATAATTAAAAGCTCTAGTAATGTTGCATTTTTCCAGCCGTCGTTGTTCATAACTCGGGTATCATTATATCAGAATTGATTAATTGTGATCTGGCTTACAAGTTAAGCTGAATTACTACATGTGGATGATAATAGAATGGTGACAGTTTGTGTAGCTCTAGTCAGTGATGTGAACCAGACGTTCTGCATTCCTCACGTGTATCAGAGGCAGATGCTGTGCTCCAAATCTGTGCTCAAATACTTTATTTCTGAGCCTTAAGTTGCATGACTGGTAGTTCTGTGTTTGACCGTTGCCTTGTTTACAACTGCTTTTTGGATTTGACGATTTGGCTTTATTGTGGATCTTTTGACTTTTGACCTTGGACATTGTTTTTAATTTTGTAATAAACTTCTCAGATAACACCCTTTGTGTTAGTATTTCTGTTAATTCGTGGAGAGATGGATTGATTTTATAGGTTAAATTCGAATTTCAAGGATAAATTTAAATTAAGGGGTGTTATGATAATGGATAGTATTTTGATGGATAGATGGATGGATAGAGGGATTAAGTGCCCTTATAGATCCATCCATCCATCCATCTTCAACCACTTACTCCTTTTCAGGGTCACAGGGGAACCTGGAGCCTATCCCAGGAAGCATCGGGCACAAGGCGGGGTACACCCTGGACAGGGTGCCAGTCCATCACAGGGCACAATCACATACACACCCATTCATACATTACGGACACTTTAGACACGCCAATCAGCCTAACATGCATGTCTTTGGACTGGGGGAGGAAACCGGAGTACCCGGAGGAAACCCCCGACACACGGGGAGAACATGCAAACTCCGCACACACATGGCCCTGGCGAGACTCGAACCCCGGACCCTGGAGGTGTGAGGCAGATGTGCTAACCACTAAGCCACCGTGCGCCCCGCCTTTATAGATCCCCAAAGGAATATAAGGGATACTTGAGGTAGTGGAGAGTGGGTGGGTAGGTGAATGTAGATAGGCAGATGAATAGAAGTGGATGGATGAATGGATGGATGGACATTTTGGATCCCCAAAAGATAGTAAAGGACAGTTATGGGCATGGATGGATGGATATATGTATAGAAATGGGTGGATGGATATAAATGGATGTATATGGGAGGATAGATGGATATAAATAGGTGGATGGACATTAATGGATAGATGAAAGTACATGAATAGGTCATTGAATATAAATAGTTGGAGGATGGATGGAAAGAAATGGGTGGATGCATAGAAACAGATGGCTGTATAAGGATAGATGGATTTACAGTAAATGGATGGGTGGATGGATGATGAATGGATGGACTTTTTGGTTCCTCAAATTAAAAAAAAAGATACAGAGAGGAGATTGATGAAGTGTAGGTGTAGGTGGATAACTGAAGGGATGTATAGATGGATGTAAAGTTTGAATTCATAGATGAGTAGAACGGCACATTAGATGGATGGATTGATGGATGAGCAGTTTTAGTTTCTAAGTGGAAATATGGGTTTAGGTGCAAAAGGGTCAATTGTGGCAATGGCAAGAACATAGATGGATAGATAGATAGACAAGACAGATGGATGGGTGAATGAACGTTATTGATCCGTACAGGCTGTATAGAAGGCTGAATATGTAATCATTGTTTGTTATTTCTGTGTGCTTAATGAGAACTGAATGTGAGCTCTGGTCCCTATTGCTGAGATACATGGTCATCAGGGTGAAGTCATGACTGTGTTCTGGGAGCCTCAGAGGAGTTAACTGCTGTCATTCCGTAGTGGTATGCTCAGCCAGATGGTAGTGGCACAATGGCTTGGCTTTGAAGTTTTGCACTCTGGATTCTACGTTCTCAGTTAGGTCTGGCTCAAACTCTTTTCAAAAGGCATTTCTCTGGCTTCTTCTCTATTATACCCTCTTGGAACTATAACTCAAGTTCACATCTCTCAGATCAATAGCATAACTCACCAAGCGTGAGCCAAGACACTGGGTCAGGCTGGTTGAGAGATTTGCCCCATAACTCACGGCACATTTCCTGCCATTACTTAACAGGCTGACCCCATTAATAACGCTTCTTCATTGGCAGCAAGGCACAGGGAGGGGTATGCAGGCTGTGTGTCAAGCTAGGGGACAAGCATACATGTACATGCACCCAGACATCATCACAAAATCACACTGTCTTAGAGAAGTGGAGGAAAAGCTGAGTTCTGAGAGTGGGTACATTGGTATCAACTTACCCTTCCATCTCCGCTCTGACTGTTTTAGTACCCACTTCCCCTTTCCGCAATGCTCGATTAGACAAAAGCTCCATCTGCCACCATGTTCCAACACAGCTCGGAGAGTATTTTTGGACCCTTGGCCGAAAGGGGTTTAAGATTGCAGGCCAAATACTGGTATAAATCCAATCGATGGCAGGTTTATAACAGGTTGTAAACAGAAGCTCTGGTCATATTTTATGACAAGCATCACTAAATCTTTCTGATTCGTATTCCTCATCCACTCCCACTGCTGCTGCTCTCTAATAGCCTGGTGCCACTCCCAGCACATGCGGTTTCAGTGCCTTTCTGCATGCTGGACTGTAAAAGGATTTATTCCCAATGTAATTGTGCTTTTAACAGGCACCGCAGTACTGACTTCAATCACCATTTTGAAGCCATAATCACAAAAGTCTATAGAGGCTAAATGGGGAGGAAGGTACATTAAATCTGTATTGCAGTGATTCTGATATATGGCTTCTCATGTTACAGGAGCATGTACGGAGTTTGTGATTTGGTCCAACAAATTTCAAAATAGTCTAGATAAAATCCATCAAACATGAACCACATTATGCGATCTAATATATCCAAGCGTGGATATATCTGCATCTATCATTGTTGATAAGTTGGGATTCTTACTAACTTTTATTTGTTTAGTTACTGTACCTGTTCGCTGATAAAAGAAGATAAGAACCAAATAACTTTTTAGGGTATCTTTATGCCTAGAGTAAAAGTAGGTTCCTCAGTGCAGTCCAGTTAAAAAGAGCAAAAGTCAATATTTTAGCAAATATAGTGTGATCCATAGGAAAATATCTCAGCTGCTAGTATTTTGTAAAATATCAACCATGACTGGGTTATTTATTTATTTATTTGTAAATGAAGCGACAGATTCATTTAGCTTCACTGTTAGCTGGTTAAAGAAAATAAGAAGCAAAGAGCTTTGTCTTTTGGTCAATATTTTATGAGATTAATACTAGCTGCTCAACATAGTTTAGCTAAACCACCCAAACCGAACTACGCTACATTAGCTAAAATACCCAAACGTACATATCCGATTCTGAATCACTGTTGCTAACATGTGTTTTTCGAGATATAAACCTTGACAGCCTTTTGTCCTTTAGTTTTTATGTTTATTAATATGCTAGCTCTAACACATTATCCTTTCCATAATAACATCTAATTCACAGCCATGTTAATGGCGACAAGAACGACAAAGAAAAATATTGAATAATGAACAACATTAAATGTAACCATATATAGATGAAAGTGTAATTCATTAATTACATTATTTTATTTGTTTTGTTTTTAATCGGTATGAGAGGAATATAACATTTCGCCACATGCTGTCGCAGTAAAATAATGAACTTCGGGATGGTAACAGTAACTCTCATTCATTGTTGATTATTTTGCTTTAACAGCACTTCCCCAGGTGTTTTGTTCCTTGCATGAGATTCTATACATGCCAAAGATTAAGCCTTATTTATGGCTATGAAAGTTGCAAAGAACTACCTCACTACTTCTGCCGAAATGCTTTGTGGATCACATCGATGAAATACGTGGAGAAGTGATGACCCATAAAGTGGCCGAAGGTCGGTCTCGACTAATCGGTGATAGAGAGAGAGAGAGAGAAGTTGCAAAGACAGATAGGGAAGTTTGGATTCTCAGAGAAATCTTTAAAACAGTGCTCATTATATATACAGCAGAATCTACACGTGTGGTATAGGCTACGCAGTTGAGAGTCTTCATTATGTAAACATCACAGTGTGTGTGGGGGGGGGGGGCATTTTCTGGGTTTTGCTTTCAAAATAACACCTCTCATGGGTTCTGTGACACTTTCTACCCACTATAAATAGATTTTTTTATGTATTATGCCTGAATCCAGCCTTATTACTAAACAGTGTTCTATATGGTTTTTTTTTGTATTATTTCTGCATTCATTTTAGTTGGATGTTTATATTTATTTTTGTTAAATAAATTACTAGTGATTACTAGCAATTAGTATCATAAAGAATAAATAGTGCCCCCATGTGTACTGTACACAGACTTCTTCTCTCATGCTGGCTTTATGGAGTGATTCACAGAGTGCAGTGTACCATAATCCATATTTTATATATGACTGTGGAGTGTGATGTCTTATTCATGTGGAATGAGTAGTAAAGCCATGCTTCAGTAACATTCACAGTCCAGTACTTCTTCCATGTAGATCTTCAAGCTTCACTGCTCCTCCTAACACCAAAAGATGCATAATTAGAGCGGGTTTAGGGTCGGTACCAGAGGTTCCTCTTGTGTGGATGTTAGCTCTGCTGATTCTAATGCTCTTGTATTTGTGGTTCAGGTGTTTGGAGGATCTTTTGACACACACTCACACCACTCTTGATGAATAATTTCAGCATCAATGTATAATATTTTAAATGCGATCTCTTTTAAACCCACTGCTGAATACTCAACAATACGGTGTGTGGGTTTGGGGCAGTTTGCCCTGAGAGTTTGGTTCATTTTGTGAAGTGTGAAAGCTGTTTTTCAAGCCCTTGAGCATTCCAGATCACTGATTCGTCATCCTCTTGAACATGGTGCAATTGAACCGTGGTGCAGACCGTGTCCTGTATGACACCTAACTGCCCTCGTCGCTGCATACTGAGTAACATGATTGCTTCAAGACAGAATGCCTTCCTGATGTACTGTATAAAACTAGATTATCGTTGGAACGCTATAATTAGCTCACTTTTGTGGTGCGAGTGCTTGCATTGTGATAAACAAACATGTCATGCTGGCTTGCATGGCTAAAAATCATCTTCGAGGAGAACGCATCCTGGTTTGCAGGTATTCCTGTGCCATGACGTCCATTTCTATACATCCCCCATTTATACCTATGCCCCAAACCAAGTCTAGAATTGAAAACGTCCTTACATGGAAAAGAAAAGCAGCTTTATAACATTTTTTTCATTTATTTTAGATTTGTTTTTTGAATTATTCTTACTGAGTTTACTTACTGGAGATGTTAAACACCAATGAACTCTAGAGTCAATATTGTCATGTTTGGGGATTATATGCATCTGACCATCAAAAAGAAAACTGTGATTAAATAGCACATTTGCTTAAATAATGATAATTAAAAAATAAAAAAAGGCCTGCAATTGTTTTCCCTCCCAAGCTGTTAGTCATTTCAACACTAAGTAAAATGTTTGCTTAAATCGCACTACTGTAAAGTTATAAAACTTTCTAGATTTCTAGATAATGTCATCCTTTTTATTTATAAACAAAGCCCTAAATTAGTCATCAGTGGTATCTGGCAGAAGATGATAAGAACCAAAGAACTCCCTGTGTTTTTTATTTTTGTTTGTTTGTAGTCAAAAATGGGTCCGGTATATTCTCGGACATGGCAACATGAATTCAATTTTTATT
Source organism: Noturus placidus (assembly GCA_022414735.1). NCBI lineage: Eukaryota > Metazoa > Chordata > Actinopteri > Siluriformes > Ictaluridae > Noturus > Noturus placidus. The sequence goes on from JAFFST010047477.1 coordinate 23,326, forward strand.
GATACTGAGCCATTTAGGAATGTTCCAGAAGGGTGTGAAGATCACAGGATCAGGTCCATTTTTAAGGCAAGAAGCAAGTTTTAGGACAGAAAAGACATCCAAACATTTTCTATACCGCTTATCCATCAGGGTCACGGGGGACCTGGATACTATCCCAGGGAGCATGGGGCACAAGGCGGGGTACACCCTGGACAGGGTGCCAATCCATCACAGGGCACACTCACATACACACTCACACACACACATTCATACACTACGGACACTTTAGACACACCAATCAGCCTACCATGCATGTCTTTGGACTGGGGGAGGAAACCGGAGTACCCGGAGGAAACCCCCGACGCACGGGGAAAACATGCAAACTCCGCACATGTACAAGCTGCAGCAGGAATTGAACCCCCGACCTTGGAGGTGTGAGGCGGAACACTAAACAGAACAGACTTTTTTTTTTTTTTTTTCAATTCATACTTTCATGTCTGAGTCACAAAAGTAAACAGTACACAAATAACTGTGCAGTCGTAACACACATGTACATTGCAGGTGGACCCGATTCAGTGTCAGCGGCTTGTCCACATGCCCAAACATTACGTCCATATTTACATTAGCAGTTGTCTTTCAGACAAAAAAAAAAGGTGAGAAGATGAAAATGGTATTTTTCCTTCGCTGTCCAATATAATATGATGTAACATAAAAGCAAGAGACTATTTAAAGGTGCACTAGTCTATTTTCTTCTTCCTTGGAACCTGGACGATATATAGAACATGATGGTTTAAGAAATAAAGACGGATTAAGCCTTAACAAAATTGTATTAAGTCGCTGAAAAAAAAAAAAAAAACAGTTTGGAAAAGCGACTTCCTGTCCAGAATGCCGGTTTGTGTTTGGATGCGCTACCTGTCAGTCATTTTATCATCATTCTACTCTACGGGCCATTGTTGATCCTGGACACGGAGCTTTGCGAACATGTGAGGGAATCATTCAAATATCGAACTCAATTATCTCTTAGAGACCAAATTTTGAACAATAAAACAGAACACTCTTACCTAAGGCACCTTTAAATATGAAAACGAATAAGGACTGATATGAAACATGACTGAGAAGAGGGTGAGCATTGCAATAAATCTAATGCGAGTCTAGTAAATTCTTAGCATGCTGCGTCAAGAGTCCTAAGAGTTGTATTGTAATGATCACATTAATCACTGCAAATGTTTAACAGTACGACTTCCACGGTAGCACTTGATCCAGCACGTCTCATTATTCAGCCAGTGATAATATAACGCCAGAGGTTTCGCTTATTTGACGCGCTCTGCTGTCAATACAACGTGCGGACTCTGTGAAGGATAAGCTGACCAAGTTCGCGTCATCTGAATTCATAACTTTCAAAAATAATAAAAGCATTCCTCAAGATAAAAAAACAATGTCTCTGATTATGATTAAAGCCTCACTAAGTCAACTCTGAATATGGCTCTGTGTATGTAAAACCATTTTAGCACAAGCTTTGTTTGCTGATCTACCAGAACACAGTCACTGTTGAAAGGAAAAATCACACTTTATAGCTTCGCTGCTTTCCAACATGCCCTGTGGTGCATTGACTTTAAAATGCAGCACCTGGCTATCTGGCACTGTTTTCCTTTTTTTCTTCTTCTTCTTTTTTTTTAGATCACTGTCCTCTGTTCCCAGGCTTTAATGAAATATTTTCTCCCACTGTATTTGTAGAATTAAAATTCATAAGCCGAGACATTTAACGGCTAATAATAGTTCAGTCACAGCGGTTGTTAGTTGCTGAGCTGTGATTGTGGTGAATTTTAATCAGAATGTTAATCACAGGCCAGATGGCAGCCATGCTAGAGAATTATTCCAAGCCGCATTACAGTCAATTCAGGAAAAGACAAACAACCTAATACAGATTTACCAACCTTATAAAAGATGAGCGCGGGGGGGGGGGGGGGGGGGGGGGGGAATGAGAGGAATGAATGTTTAAATTAGGAGTGCAAATAGGAAGAAAATGAGATGGAGATCAGATTATCCAGTGTCGTGTCTAGCGCCAGCTTTTAAATGAGGGATTCATTGCAAGTGCATACTCAGGCTCTCCCTGTGAATAAAGCCCATTTTCATGGTGTGTCTTCAAGAGCTTTACATTCGGGCGCTCTAGCAGAGTGACTGGGAAGAGTTTTGCTCCCTGTTTACTGTTTCATTATCGAAGTGATTTACGCTATTTTAAATGACTCATAGTGTTGCTTTACTGCCTGCTGCTGCTTTAAACACTTTTAGAAAGCACATTTTCACTGCAATAAAGCAATAAACAAATCAACCAACTCTATACAGGTTTTCTATACACGATTATGGTTATTATTGTTTTTTTATCTCACCCGTTCACACGTGCTGCTCTACGTGTTGACCTACTGTATTTGTACTAGTGCAAGGACGTGTTTTGATATGGTTTTCGTCTAGAAGTCTAGAAATCACTTCCAGAAGTCGCTCTGGACGATGCTGTCTGCTAAATTCTGTAAATTTAAATGTAAAGATGTTCTACTTTTTGAACAGCTGAATTGTTCCGCTTTAAATGTATTTTTTTTTTTTTTCTTTGGAATTGAATCCGTAGCCGAGAATGAAATCATTCTTAAAGAGAAAGCAATAGATACATAAATAAATAAATAAATAAATAAATAAAACGACAAAATAATCCGATATATAATTTTACTATTAAATGGTTCATTCAATTGAGTTATTTTTTCGTCAATTTATTCGTTTTAATTTACATTACATTTGTTTAGATTCTGGTAGTTTAGGTTTTATATTTATGTCGTTTCTGTTTAAATTTAGGTAGTTTCATTGTAAATTTTTGCAAGGTTACGTTTTCATTTTAATAGCGTTTAGCTTAGCTTAGCCGTTATACATGTTATTTGACTCAACTGGCATTCCAACATACACCCCTGCCTCCACCCACCATCTTGATAAGTGTCTAGTCCATGATATGTAAACTGTCTTGTCTATTGTTTTCTTGTCTATTGTCCTGTATGTTATGTCGTACACCCACCACTCACCCATACTAACCCTTAAATACGAAATACAGCACCTACAGATATGACTAAAGTCAAATAACTAAAGTCTCAATGTGTCAAAAAGAGAGAAAAAAAGGAATAATGACTAGCTATATATTCTGGTAGGTTATGTTTAAATTAAGTAGTTTAATTGTCAATTTTGGTCATTTACTGTAACTAGGGCGCACGGTGGCTTAGTGGTTATCCTCACGCCTCCAGGGTCGGGGGTTCGAGTCCCGCTGGGCCATGTGTGTGCAGAGTTATGCATGTTCTCCCCGTATGTCGGGGGTTTCCTCCGGGTACTCCGGTTTCCTCCCCCAGTCCAAAGACATGCATGGTAGTCTGATTGGCGTGTCTAAAAGTGTCCGTAGTGTATGAATGTGAGAGTGTATGTGATTGTGCCCTGTGATGGACTGGTATCCTGTCCAGGGTGTACCCCGTCTTGTGCCCCATGCTACCTGGGATAGACTCCAGGTTCCCCGTGACCCTGAAAAAGGAGTAAGTGCTAAAGGATTTAACTTAAGGATTTTCATTTAACTGAAATGGTATTTAACTCTTTTAATTAGTTTGAGTTTACATTTAGTTGGTAGTTTAAGTTAAAAAAAAATGCTAGTTTGAATTTTAATTAATTTTAAATTTGGGTATTATAACCGTACATTTTGGTAGTTTCCATTTCATTGAATTTTTGTATGAATGTTGGTTGTTTAAGTATGCATATTGGTAGTTTAAGATTTCTTCTTATTAGTTTACAATTTTATTACGTGACATATTTCCAATTCAGTTTATAATATCCACAATCAGATGTTTACTTTGCCACATCAGAGCTTTTCTGAAAAGCAAACAAGCCCAGATTCATGTCCTTAACACATCAAACAGTCAAGAATGAGTTGTCATGCTGCTGGTGAATCTGAAAATAATTCTCTGAATTTTAAAAGCTTTATGCCACCAAATGTGACATTAAATTGTGTATATTTAATTTTCAAATCGAACTTTACTTTTTTTGCTGGTGACTAACGGCACAAATATCACTCTGTATGAATGGTCTCTGTGTAAATGGTTTAGCCACAGTGCAAATGACTAGGGTAACTCTCTCCCTCTATCTCTCTGCCTCTCTCTCTCTCTCTCTCTCTCTCTCCCTGCAGAGCTTTCTCTGCTTATCTCCATCCTGCACCCTTGTGCCGTTTGTCTCTGCTCGGGCTGTGTTTAGGGGTTCTTGTCTGAGGGTGATAAGCTGACAGGCCCCCCGTACCCCTGTACCTCACCTCCAGGCGAGTGCAGTTGCTCGGGCTTCTTTCCCAGTATTTGCTGCTTGTTTGCCCATTTCTCTTCCCACAGTGTGCACTCCAGACCAGCGCTCCTCCTTCCTTCCTCTTCAATTTGTGGGTGCAGTAATAAAGAGGTAAGAACGGACCCGGGCAGTGAATCCATCTGCGAGCCGTTGAACTAAATGCACTCTAGGGATGCTAGACTGAGACAATACGGACACTAACTGCAGCTTTGACGGCACAGATTAATGCTTTTGTATGGGATGATGTTACACTGGAGTCCATGCTCATCATGTCTTCATCATATCTCAGTTTAACTCCTGCAACTCCATTTACAAAAAGTGAGGCAGATTTTCATCTATGCATTTCTAATACATTTCCAACAGACTTCTTACATATTGTCCATGTACGTCCAGCTTGATTTGAATGGAATTCCAATATAAATCCAAATCTATTTAAGATTATTTCTATTTATGTCAGATGTATTTTCAACATATTTCCAATGTGATTCCAAAATAATTCCAACATCATTTCCATCAAAATTACGTAATTTCAATAAAGCTAACATAATTCCAATCTATTTCCAACATAATTTCATTATATTTTCAACAAATGTCCAGAATAATTCCAAATGATTCTAGTATATTATCATATTTCCTGTCCTGAGTGGATAATTTAGTCTATTTGGGCTATAATTGTCGAAGCACTTAGCAGTTTATGCAAATACCTTGGCAATTTATTGGACGGTCACTGACTTTTTAATGCTTCTGTGCGTGTAAAGTGTTTGTTGTAACATTGCGTGGGTTTATTTTCTCTCGTTCCCTCAGGTTGTGACACTGATGCAGTCTTCAGATGGCTGACGTCCTTGGCACGCTCTGGCTTATTGTTCGGTTCTATTGTTAATGCACTGCGAGGACTGCAGAGCGACCTTAAGCAAGACTGTGGTGTAAACATTACAATGATAAAGCAGGTACACAGGTGTGATGAGGTGATGATGGAGCTTCATGCAGATTTAGCCACTTTTGTGCTGGAATAAAACGTTTTTGTCTTGATTAAAGCTGTCGCTGGTCTGCTGTAGCAGATGCCTTGGTGCATTCGTCCTAGTATCTGTTTCTCTGTGATTGATTTTTATTGGAAAAAGGTGCAGACAGATTTTAATCTCAACCTTGGCATATTGGTCTACTGTTTGTAAGATTCAAAAGATTAGTGGAAATCGGTATGTGTTTGTTTTTGCTAAGTAAGTAATGTGTTAAAGAGGATGATAAATTACCATTGGTGACAGAGAGTGAGTGAGAGAGTATTGTGGTGCTACATGCCCAAAGAGCTTATGTGTGGATTTGGAATATTAATTTTGTGGTGGGTATAAAAATTATAGACTTAATCATGGCTTCAGTCAGAAGCTGTAATTAGGACACTAATGCCACACTCTGTGTGTGTGTGTGTGTGTGTGTGTGTGTGTAGTATGTGGGTGTATGTCTACCAGCTGGCTCTGTGAAGCATCCGTTTTATGTACTCTTCTTAATCCACCTTCTCCCTGGAGCGCTAGTGAAGCAAAACGCTGGTTCAGGTTCTTCGCTTTGCTAGGGGGAAATGCCTCAGACATTTCAATGCCTAAGGAGTTTGGAAACACGGACCATTCACATCCTGTATGGAACAATTTGCAATATATAACTGAAAAAAATTTGGCATCCTCAGGCATCTGTTCTCATTTATCAAGCTGAATATGAATGGATTTATTTGTAAATTGTTCACAGAAGCCTTTCGAGAAGAATTATAGTGTTCCTGAAAGTCTGTTTAGTTGGGAAAAATGTTTGTTTCCAATGTGTGTTCCTGAGTTTGTTTAAATTTGCATGGAAGGAGACTCACTCACTCGATGTTGATTGATCGGTTTAAAAATTGCATACAGTAATTGCCAATGAGTTGCTGTGAATTCATATGTGGTTTATGCTGTAAAGTTTTTAATCAGTTATTTATTTCAATTACACACTAGTTTAATGACCATTTTGTGAAAGTCTATGGTTTCATATTAATGACTGGAAAGGAAGCAATCCAAAATAAATCCATGCCTATAAAAGCAACGTCTATGGTAGCTGATGTACTGCAGTGTCTGCGCTGCATTACTGGAAGGTGCTCTTTCACGCATTCAGTCATCATTTTGTCATTTTCAGATCTCTGGGAGCATTGCCTTTGAATTTTGTGGGCATGGCTAAATGAAATTGTAATGCTGTGTTGTGAACATGATTAGTAATTTATAGCTGATGTGTGTTTTCTCAACATTTACACATCAGTATGAAGAAAATCAGAGATGCCAAAACTTTTGTAAATCTGGTGGGAATTTTTAGTCTGGTCCAGCCTGCAAAATATTTACACCGGACTTTACAATGTGATTCACAAATGAGGCCCATGTGTTTCAGCCTCTCTCTATACTGTTGTGGCCACCTCTTCTCAGATGGATGAGCTGTGTTTGGCTTATGTGACTTACTGTCTAAGGATGTTGTGACGTATGTTATATAGTGATGAGTTATGGTCGGTTGTGTTCAGCTGTGCAGGGCTGTGGTGAAATGTCTTTCTGTGTTGGCTAATGCTGAAATGTGTTTGGCTTTGCTGGGTAATGGTGAACTGGGTTTGGCTGTGATGGGTAAAGGTGAACTGGGTTTGGCTGTACTGGGTAATGGTGAACTGGGTTTGGCTGTGATGGGTAATGGTGAACTGGGTTTGGCTGTGATGGGTAATGGTGAACTGGGTTTGGCTGTACTGGGTAATGTTGAACTGAGTTTGGCTGTGATGGGTAATGGTGAACTGTGTTTAGCTCTGATGGGTAAAGATGGACTGGGTTGGCTCTGATGGGTAAAGGTGAACTATGTTTTAGTGTGCTGGGTAATGGTGAACTGTGCTTGGCTCTGATGGGTAAAGATGAACTGGGTTGGCTGTGATGGGTAAAGGTGAACTATGTTTTAGTGTGCTGGGTAATGGTGAACTGTGTTTGGCTCTGATGGGTAAAGATGAACTGGGTTGGCTGTGATGGGTAAAGGTGAACTATGTTTTCTTGTGCTGGGTAATGGTGAACTGTGTGTGGCTGTGATGGGTAATGGTGGAAGGGGTTTGGCTGTGATGGGTAAAGGTGAACTGGGGTGGCTGTGATGGGTTAAGGTGAACTATGTTTTAGTGTGCTGGGTAATGGTGAACTGTGTTTGGCTCTGATGGGTAAAGATGAACTGGGTTGGCTGTGATGGGTAATTGTGGACTGGGATTGTCTGTAATGGGTAAATGTGAATTATGTTTGGCTATGATGGGTAATGGTGGACTGGGTTTGGCTGTACTGGGTAATGGTGAACTGGGTGTGGCTGTGATGGGTAATGGTGAACTGGGTTTGGCTGTGCTGGGTAATGGTGAACTGTGTTTGGCTGTGTTGGGTAATGGTGAACTGGGCTTGGCTGTGATGGTATTGGTGAACTGGTTTTGGCTGTACTGGGTAATGTTGAACTGGGTTTGGCTGTGATGGGTAATGGTGAACTGTGTTTGGCTCTGATGGGTAAAGATGGACTGGGTTGGCTCTGATGGGTAAAGGTGAACTATGTTTTAGTGTGCTGGGTAATGGTGAACTGTGTGTGGCTGTGATGGGTAATGGTGGAATGGGTTTGGCTGTGATGGGTAACAGTTACAGCTTCTATTTGACAATCGGTGCTAAAGCTAGTTTCAACTAAAAATCCAGAAAGAAACACTTACCACTTACTGTTCGCCTGGGTCGACAAGCACTTTGCTGTAATGGGCTGTAATGGGTAAAGGTGAATTGTGTTTGGCTGTGATGGGTAATGGTGGACTGGGTTTGGCTGTTCTGGGTAAAGGTGAATTGTGTTTGGCTGTGATGGGTAATGGTGGACTGGGTTTGGCTGTGCTGGGTATTGGCGAATTGGGTTTGGCTGTGCTGGGTAATGGTGAACTGGGTTTGGCTGTGATGGGTATTGGTGAACTGGGTTTGGCTGTGCTAGGTAATGGTGAACTGGGTTTGGCTGTGCTGGCTAATGGTGAACTGTGTTTGGCTGTGATGGGTAATTGTGGACTGGGTTTGGCTGTACTGGGTAATGGTGAACTGGGTTTGGCTGTGATGGGTAATGGTGAACTGGGTTTGGCTGTGCTGGGTAATGGTGAACTGGGTTTGGCTGTGATGGGTATTGGTGAACTGGATTTGGCTGTGCTGGGTAATGGTGAACTGTGTTTGGCTGTGCTGGGTATTGGTGAACTGGGTTTGGCTGTGCTAGGTAATGGTGAACTGGGTTTGGCTGTGCTGGCTAATGGTGAGCTGAGTTTGGCTGTGCTTTATGATTTTGACCTGCATTTCTCTGTGGAGCATAATGGTAAACTGTGTTTGTGCTGGTTAATGGTGAACTGTGTTTGGCTGTGCTGGGTTATGGTAAAGTGTGTTTGGCTGTGCTGGGTAAAGGTGAACTGAGTTAATCTCTGATTGACTGTGCTGACATGCATTTGGCTGTGCTGTATAATGTTGATCTGGCTTTGGCTGTGCTGTGTAATGGTAAAGTCTGTTTGGCTGTGCTGTACAACTGTGACCAGTGTTTGAATTTGCTGGGTAATGGTAAAGTGTGTTTGGTTCAGCTGGGTAATTATGGACTGTTTTTAACTGTGCTGGTATTGGTGACCCTGTGATTGGTTGTGGTTGTTTATGTTTAACTGTGGTCTGCTTTTGTAAACTGTTTGACTCTGCTGGGTTGTGGTGACCTATATAGTGCTGTTCTAGCGGTGCCACCTGTATTGGTGCCAGCTGTCCTGGCCTGTGACACCAGATTTTTGTTGTTTTTGTTTTTTAACTGTATTGATCTGATTTAACTGTACTGGATTATAATGATCTGCATTAGGCTGTGATGGTTTGTGGTCATCTGCGTTTTACTGTTCACTGCTGTTGTTAACTGTGTTCTGCTTTGCTGAGTAGTGGCAGTCTATGTTTGGTTGTTTTGTTAGTGATCACCGGTGTTTGGCTATGCTGTGGAAAGGTTGTGATGAGAATTGGTCATATGCTGTGCTGAGGAGGAGCTGTGTTTAATTCTCCAGGGCTAGGTGGAACTGTGCTCAGCTGAGGTATGCTTTGCTTGGCTGTGTTCAGCTGTGCTGAGTTTGACTCTGAGGAGAGCCATGCCTGTGGAGAACTGTTTCTTGTTTTGGGACTTTCTCTGGTTGTTCATTGAAAAATATGTTCAGCTGATGAGATTAGTGCTGTTACCAGATACATCTGTTTGTCCTCCTTCTCCTCTGCTCTCCTCTCCTCTCCTCTCATTCACCTCTCCTCTACTATTTCCTACCCCCTGTCACCCCTCACCACAAAAACACCCCCCTCCACACACACACACACACACACACACACACACACACACACACACTGCTCATTTCATATAAACTCCTGCATGTCACTGCAGTGGGCTGGTGGAGTGAGTGTGTGAGCGAGAGATTGAATTCCCACAGAGAGCTGAAGAGCGGGAGCGAGAGACTGGCGGAGGAAACGTCTGCGGGCAGCAGTCAGGGAACACGCTTGAGTGTGTGTACAGAGTAAGACGTGTGTGTGTGTGTGTGTGTGTGTGTGTGCAAGCGTAGTAGACAGAGCTGTGCTGTGCCATATGTTGTGCCTGCCTCTCGATTTCTCACTCTCTCGCTCTCGGATGATGAAGGCTAGGTGGCTGGGTGCGATGGGGATGCTCTAAGAAACAGCTCTCGTGCATACTCAGGCAAGAAGAGCTCGGCAGCTCACAGCAGCGTGGCAGAGATACACACGCACCCACACACTGCTTCTGTAACGTGACCGATGACAGAACACACTCAGCAGACGCCGTGCGCTCTCAGCGCCGAGCCAAGCTCCACGGACAGGTGAAAAACCTAAACCTAAACTCCTGGAGATGTTCCTCAGGAGCGCTCGTGGATTCTCGGTGACTCTCTGTCTGCTGCTACTCCTTTCACTTCCTCATCCCTCCTTCCAGGGCAGGATTAAGGGCAGATGGAACAAGGGGGGTAAGTAATGTATCTTAAGAGCTCCTCCTCTGTGTTCATGCATGGTTATGTTTGTTGTTTTCTCCCACCTGTGAGCAAGTAAAAGTGTTTACATTGTTACACATGTCTTGAAAAACTTGTCTCGAGAGAGACCATGGTTCAGTGGTGCTCAAAATGACTTTTGATTGTTGTGTGATTTGGGGAATTTCTTATCTCTGTGTATCGGATGCTGAAAGTTGACCGCTCGCATCAAGTGCATTTTAGACAAGCTGCTATTTTTGCATCCTGTCTCATCAGCACCGGCACTGTCCTGTCCCATCCTGAGCACAGACACAATTTTCTCTCTCTCTCTCTCTCTCTCTCTCTCTCTCTCTCTCTCTCTCTCTCTATCAAACGCAAGGGAAGGTCGAAAGGTCACACAATCTTTGTTTGAAAGATCTGAGGTGATGCTAATAGACCGATGGGTGAAGCAATGATTCTGTGTCTCACTGCTGTGATTTTTGGGTTAAAGCTCTTGCTCACCATGCATGTGAAGAGGTGTTAATAATTAATGACCCCCCCACGCCCTTTCCACCAAAGAGCTGCTCTGCCTCCTTATGTTTAATCCCCTTTGTCGGATTAAACAGACTAGGAATCTTAATGTGTGCTGTTGGAAAGCAGATGAGTGGGCACAGAGATGCATCCTTGGATCCATGGTGCTTGGCTTCCACTGGAGATGTGGGGACCCTCTTGTGAAGAACCTTGTGAAGTCCCAGTGTGAGCTTAACCATCTTAGATGGCTGACTACAGCTCCCAAGTTACACTGGGAAAGTGAGTTGGGTCATCATCTGTCTTTTGAGATTGTTTCGAGTGCTAAAATGTTGAACAGTTTGACTTCACTGATATTTTCATTGATTGCACATTTTGGCCATCTCACTCCAAGTGTATTAGATACAGAACAACTTTAAGGTTTTTTTTTTTTATTATTTTTGTACACACAAATCACACCTTATATACTGTAAGTAATTAAATGATTGCCGTGCTATTTAACCTTTATCTGACTTTTAAAACATATTCATTTTTCAACATTGAATCTAAGGAAACATGCATTTAAACATTTCAGGCAGTAATATATATATATATATATATATATATATATATATATATATATATTTTTTTTTTTTTTACTTTTTGCATTTTGCTCTAATGGAGTAACAAGCTTGAAAATCTCCTGGTTTCAAACCATTTCCTTTCAGTCTATAATTTGGGTAACGGGGTTGTACTTTGAAAGTGACCTCATCAGTCAATATCCCAAAATAAGTGAAAATGAAGAAAGGAAAAAAAAGAATGAAAAAATGTACATTTCTTCTTCTCATGATATTCAGGAAATTCTGATCATCTGACTCCTGTAATGTTTCATAGGAGTGAATGTGTTCATTTTCCCCTGTGGGGAAATGTAGCTATAGTGATGTGATATGGATGTACATGTTGGACTATTCTGACTTTACATACAAATTTGTGAAAGTAATGTAATATCAGTGGGGAACAAATAGCATCCCAATCACCAAAATGGGCCTAACTGTCCTTGAACACTGTCCATGCACAGCATGACTGTGTGTAATTTGAATATTTCCCTTTCTTTTCCCGTCACTGGTATGAGCAGGAAAAAAAAAAAAAAAAAAACCTCAGGAACCATCTCAATTTTGTGTACTCAATTATTTTAATCATTTCTCGGGAGTGCAGCAAATATATGTGAAATCTTTGGTCTGTGGTGAGATGGAGGGCGCTGACCTCCGGCAGATCTATTAGGGTACATTTAGCTGAGCAGTCAGTGAGGACTGGAGGAATATCTGGATTATGGCTCCATCATACACTTCAAAAGCTGTAATTTTACCCATGGAAATGATAAGATCAACTCAAAATGGATGCATATTTATCGAGATAGTGCTATTACCAGCAAGAGATGATGTTCAACACGTGAGTCCCATTTTATTCGCGCATGTGTGTGTGTGTGTGTGTGTGTGTGTGTGTGTGTGTGTGTGTGTGTCCAGTTGTACATGTGCTTCTGGAACTAGCTGGCTGTAAAAATTACTGCAAAATTACTTTTTATTAACCCGCATGTTAATGTTAATACGATTGCACCAAAATATACATTAAGTGTTAAGTTACTGGGGTTTTTATTAGAACATTTCTTATTTCTCTGAGTTATTTGATTAGATTAGCAAAGTCTTTAACTGACTTTCACTATTAAGATAATTATGGCAGTTTGGAAAAACCCATCTCTCTCACGCTGCCTGTCAAGTACGTCGAGACGAATAAAAGTGCAGTATAAACTTTTATTGAGCAGCACACAGACAAATCCAAAAGCTTAGTCAAAAACAAGCACAGAGTCAAAATAGGTGTCCACAAAATACCTGGACAAAAGCAGGATCAAAAAGCAGGAAATATGAACACAGATCAAAAGGTTTGGTATGGCTCAGGCGGCAAACACTGAAACAATACTTGCAACTAAAGACTGAAACATTAGGGTATAAATAGCCAAACTAATCAAGGCCGGAAATAGAAACACCTGAGGGCAATGATGACACATTAAGGAAATAACCAATAACAACACATGACTGGAGACAGGACAGAAACCAAAACAAAAACACACGTGTCAGCGCAAACGTAGTCATGACAACTAATCCGTGCTCAGCTGCTTGAACACGCTGAGTGTCAGAGCGCTGTGGAGGGGAAATATCTGACACACAGTTGGGTATGTTTTTTTTTTTTTTTTTTTTTCTCCTTTCCAAAATCTTTTTTTTTTTCATCTATACATTTGGAATGAACCATGTGACGAATATATTTCATAATACTTGACACCCTTAGTGATGGTTGAGTGTACTAAAGAAGTCAAAATGACTAAATGAGGCAAATTAAATAGCGCAGACATGTAAACGTGCCGAATATCCATACCGTTGGATGTCATAAAACTGTGCTGAGGTGTTGTGTGCAATTTATTTTACAGTTATATGATCCATGGCTTTGAATCTCCTGTCTAAACCACTTCATTTATATATAGAGAAAATCGCCTTTAATCCTCCAGTGGATAGGAAATGTAGATCACGTTCTTTTTTTTTTTTTTTTTAATACAGTATCATTTGCAATACATAGCTCATGTAGCATAGAATAAACTCTGAAGAGAAAATTGTGTAAAAACACAAGTGAGATTTGCAACTTTGGCAAACGTTGCCTAATGGACCAGATATGATTAGGTCTGAATAGTAACGAGCACTACTCAATTTCAGTATATATTTTGTAATATTGTTCACTACAGTATGCATTGAAAACTGCATTTTTTTTTTTTGATGCCAACTCTGATGGTGGCTCTTCAAGGTTATCAGAAATGACATTGAAGCATATTTTCCCGGTATGTGTTTCGTCATATTGTCATTGTGACAGTAGGATATTCTCAGAGGAAAACACAATGCATGCCCCCCCCCCCCTATCGTGTTTCCCTTGCACAAACAAATTTTGAATTTGCTCCTCAGTCTCGCCAACCTCATAGTTGTGTATCCTCATGGGTCTACTGAGAGACTTTGACTTTCATCTTTGATAGCATCGGGAGGACCTAGTGAATGTCACCCAATGTTCCTTATATAAGAACAATTCAGTAGCTTCAAACGTATCAGGGAAAACTACTCTCCACCCAGGAATATATTACCGACAGGGACTGTTGGGCCTTGTACTCTACAGGGTTGTTGATGAACAGTTAAACTGAATTATTAGACTGATGGGCCATTACATTACATCACACAACACCTATCAACACAAGTGAGTTAATAGAAAATAAACCAATGAATGTACAGAATTTGAACTACATTCAGAAATGTTATTGGTGTGTCGGGTTAAATTTGTAACCAGTCAGTCTTTACCACCCTCTGCCTCTCCCTTCTGTCGAGCCACACATGATTTTATGGAGATGCCAGTGATCCTGACCCTTTCTGCTTTCCGGACCCGCTTGATCCTTCCTGATGCTCTAGATGGAGCTCTCATGAACTGGAGACTACAGCCTGGAGATTGCTGAGGATGGAACAGCTTGAAGTACCATGGAAATGGTTTTGGACCTCAATACCACGTGGACGTTCTTGCTGTGGTTGCCGGGACTACGGTTGCTGCGATGTCCTTGGAACTGCAATTACCAAATGCAGTTTTACACTCGGGTCTCCTTTAGTGAACAGTGGACTAGATCAACAAACAGACTTCATATAAAAACCATAATGAACTATATTAACCGGAACTAGATAAGTAGATGAAAAAAAAAACAACAACAATGGGTAACTGTAAACCCACACTTTGTCAATGCAAAGGCACCTTAATAAGGAATGAGAAGCTAGGTCATGTTTATTTTTCCAGATTAGAAATGAACTAAAATGCAGGAAAGAAAACTCATAATGCTGTCACTGCTGGCCATTGAGTCAGACGTTGTTTACAAAGTTGTATGCAGATGATTTGTTGAATGAGTTTCCAATTTGAAAGAAACCAGACTCTTAAGGTCATATTACCTTCTGTATACAATAGCACAGAGCCTCAAATACTCATAATGAATGTATGATATAGTAAGTTTTTATTTATTTTTTATTATTATTATTTTTGGCAGGGCATTGGTTCATGCATATTGTAGCAGTGGAAGTAGGGAGTCCTTGCATAGGAACCTATGGCTTACCAAGCTGTTTATGATGTTCCTGGTGTTCCAATCCCATTCTTGCTGGTGTATCTTCCACATCCACTTAGAGTCAGCAGGAAGGTTGAAGCAAAAACGCCACCCTGCTGAGAGAAAAGTGAGACATATCAAGGTCTATTATGGTCCCACAGATGTGTAGTTGAGTTCTAATGAATGTATAGAGTGGAAGACCCATGTGGCACCATAATGGCATCCCGGTAATATGATATATAGAGAACAGAAGACTCGGGAGTGTAATTTCTCACCCTCAAACTCTCTCTCACACACACACACACACACACAAACACACACAGACAAGTTCATGTAAGCAGGAAAGCAGCCAACTGAGGCTCGACTGCTCCTGGAAGAGTAATGGGCAGGAGAGCGCCTTTGCTTATGAATCCTCCATACACAGTCCTCTCTTCAAGCATGACTGAGAGTCCAGGGTCCAGCTGGCTGGATTTACTGTGCAGGTAGAGTCGAGACGTAATTAATATTTCTCACAACTCGCTGCATGTGTGGAATTGGATTCTGGACTGTCTTCCTAGCATCGCAGAGCCACAGCCACCCTCTAGGCTCTCTATTATGTGGCTGTGAGACAAGCGAAATCAAATTTGTGTGGAAGAATCGTCATTTGTATTTGTTCCTTTCAATAGATCGTTGCTAAAATATCATCCACCGAGTCGTGGCGACGCTGGCGAATTCAATTATTTGCTCCTTTCTTCATGAGCGTGGTAACAACTCCACAGAGCACCCTGTCGAGGCTGACGGTTTCATACGTGGTAATAACTTTTCTTATGGGGAGACATTAAGGTAGCACAGAATGCTGTGCGCCTGTAAATGTGTGCATGGCTACACATACATAAAGACAACATTTGCATGCTAGCGCTCAGCACAAATTCATACATATGCAGCTTGAGACTTGGAGCCTCGAAGCCAAACATAAATAAATAAATAAATGGTACACATTTTTCTTCCTTGGAACTGAAACACCAATTCATTTTCATTTTATGTAAACATTTTATAAACATGTACAATGGAACTCTCATAAACTGCGATGAGACAAAACCTTATAACAGCGGCTTACCTAACCTTTAACTTATATCCTGTGTTATAAGACTGTCATAATCGCATCATAAACATGTCACAGATGATTGTCATGTGTTCTAACGAGTCATTGACGTTTTGTCTCGTCAGATCTAGGAGCATTGTTAGTAAATTGCTTTTAACACTTGGACACTGCATTAGAAGACTGACATAAGCACTTCATAAACATGTCATGAAAGATGCCTAAGCTGTATTAAATTACCATGTGAGTTTGACATGAGTTAAGTCTAAGAGAATTATTACAGAAATGGATTAGAACACTGTCTTGATAACAATTACCTTGAACACTGCATTATAAGACTGACATGACCACTTAATAAACATGTCGTGAATGATATCATGAGCTGGTTCGAGTTTTCATGTGAGTTGGATATGTCCTGACAACAGTTCAACAGAACACTGCATTCATTATAAGGCAGTTATGACAGTTTATTACAGCACATAGGCTCAGTCAGTAGAGTGGGTTGTCCACTAATCGTAGGGTTGGTGGTTGGAATCCCGGCCCGGGTGATCCCATGCCGAAGTGTCCTTGGGCAAGACACTGAACCCTAAGTTGCCCCCGATGGCAAGCTGTGGGTGTAAATGTGAGTGTGCTCTCATTTGTAAGTCGCTTTGGATAAAAGCGTCTGCTAAATGAATAAATGTCAATGTAAATGTAATATGCCATGTTCTCTGAGTCATGGAGCATGGCTTTTCCTGAAATACATGGTCATAACTGTTTATGTTAGGACCATTATGACAGAAGTGGATTAATAATCTGCCTTGAACACTGCTTTATAAAACTGACATAACCACCTCATAGATGTGGTATGGAACATCTTGTATGGTGCAGTGAGTTATTATGAGAGTTTATGTAATGGATTAGTAGCCGATGCCATGAGTTTAATCTCCTCAGCTTGCTCTGGTAATCTGGAGATTGTTATAAGGAGAGATTTAATTGACAAAAGTTTTGCAAATTTGGCACATCAAATTACTACTATTGAGGACATATTTATTATGAAAATGAACTAACATCATGATGAAACCTTCTGGATCAACTGGATTCACTCTATATAGAGTGAGCTTAATGGCTGTATTCCAGTCACACTTACACTAATGAAGTTGCCGTCTAATTGCCACGGAAGGTCCGTCCAACGATAACTGTGTTTAATGGGATATTTTAGGCTGCTGATATGACATCAGGGGGTTTGATGGATGGGAACAGGTAGCTGTTTTACTGCCTAAGGACCTGCCACCTTAGCTTGCTCATTAACCGCCTCTCTTTCACACTGTCCATCTCTCACACACACACACACACACACACACACACACACACACACACACACACACACACACGCACACTGAATCACAGTGATCTAAAGTGCTGAGCACTGCTTAGACAGCATAACAGGAAAGAAAATGATACTGCAAAGTCAACTTTTATTTATTTATTAATTTTATGGGCAGCCTGTAATTACAGAGGGATGTGACTATTTTTATGCGTCAATTCTCAGATTTTTGTATCTTTTTGGGTCTGTCTGAAACGTACAAAAATGCTGTGTGGTCATCCATTCGGAAACAGAAAGTCAACGTTTGCACAGAATGCTGCCTTGGCATTTTGTGCTCTGTTACACCGCTAGTGCACACGTATGTGATTTGAGATACTGTTGCAGTTTGGCCAGTTTGATATCTCCGCTATCTGATCATATCGCACCATACCCACACTGCCCCTACTGATTAAGCTGGTACACTGGTACGGAAATGTTTGTATTTTATTCCAGTTTGCCCAATTGTTACGTAGGTGTTTTGTGCAAGTTACAATCACATTATATACATACATCCAGTATAATACACCAGCTCATGAGATAGCATGATGACTTCTTCAATGTGATTCTGTATGTCAACTTATTTCCTTCTGAATCAGGAAGTCAGAGTGACATCATGCTAAACTGTTGGAGTGATTTATAAAATCAGCCAATAGTGTTCAAGATACTCCACACCCTGACTGCATTTTAAACAAATCTAACTGTAATTTAGTGAGCTAGACAAATGTTAAGGATATTAACAAGACCCTTTTAGTAACTCTTACTAATAGAGAAGCTTCGACAGAATCATGTTCTTTTCTAAATGAATGAATTCCAAATATCTTTCTTTTATTCAACCATGAGGTGAGTAGTTTTTGGGAAGACACACAGCCAAAAGCATACTATTAAACCATCTTTGCTGGTAATGAGCTAACTGACTATCATACCTGAACCTGCTTGTTCAACATCCTATTGCAGATTCAGTCCCCCTTTGGTAAATGGTCTGCACTTAAATAGCACTTTTTTAATCTTTGTGGGTCCAAAGTGCTTTACACTGGTTTTCATTCACAGACACACTCACACACCAATGGTAGCAGAGCTGCCATGCAAGGCGTTAACTTGCCATCAGGAGAAACGTGGGGTTCAGTGTCTTGCCCAAGGACACTTCGGCATGTGGGCCGGGAATCGAACCGCCAACCCTATGAATAGTGGACAACCCGCTCTACCGCCTGAACCACAACCCCCTTTGCTGTAATAGGGCGGCTGTGGCTCAGTCGGTAGAGCGGGTTGTCCACTAATCCACCAACCGTGGGGTTGGCG
>JAFFST010047477.1:57644-72294 GCA_022414735.1 Noturus placidus
GGAGATCCTGGTCCTTTCTGCTCTCCGGACCTGCATGATCGGTCTCGGAGGTCCTACTTCTGGATGGAGCTCTCATCTAGTCCAAATCCAGACTGCTGGGACAAAGGCTTTTCAAAGCCAAACAGATTACATATAAATCAATAATTATCTATTTCAGAATATCTGTTGTTACCCAGATGAGGATGGGTTCCCTTCTGAGTCTGGTTCCTCTCAAGGTTTCTTCCTCTTAAACATCTTAGGGAGTTTTTCCTTGCCATTGTCACCACTCAGTGTCTTGCTCAGTTGGGATAATCACTCACCTTTACTATGTGTATACTGTGTTTTTATTCCTGTAAAGCTGCTTTGAGACAATGACTGTTGTAAAAAGCGCTATACAAATAAAATTGAATTGAATTAAAATTGAATTGAACAATTGGTTCTGTGAAGAGATAATAATTATCAATTTGTATAGCGCTTTTTTACAATGGTACATTGTCTCAAAGCAGCTTTACAGAAATATCATTTTTACATTTACAAGCGACTTACTAATGAGAGCACATTCACACACCAATGGTAGCAGAGCTGCCATGCAAGGTGCTAGCTTGCCATTGGGGGCAACTTAGGGTTCAGTGTCTTGCCCAAGGACACTTCGGCATGGGATCACCCGGGCCGGGATTCGAACCGCCAACCCCACGGTTGGTGGATTAGTGGACAACCCGCTCTACCGACTGAGCCACAGCCACCCTAATGAGATGTGTATTTAGCATGTGTGGAAGGAGTCTCCAATGTCAGCGCTGTACAGAATTCAGAGGTAAAGGTGTAACTTTGTGGTTAAAACTTTAAGGTGTATGTATGTGCATTGATCGACAAGACACACATGCATTAACTCACTGTGTGCTTTATTTAGTACAGTCCAAGAATCATAATCATTACCATTGTCCACTAATCGTAGGGTTGGTGGTTCGATTCCCGGCCCACGTGACTCCACATACCAAAGTGTCCTTGGGCAAGACACTGAACCTAAATTTTCTCCCAATGGCAAATTAGCACCTTGCATGGCAGCTCTGCTACCATTGGTATGAGTGTGTGTGAATGGGTGAATGAGACCCAGTGTAAAGCGCTTTGGATAAAAGCGCTATATAAGTGCGTCATTTACGTGTTGTGAAAGCAGACAAAGTAAATAAATAAAAACTGTTGGCCAATTTCTTTAGTGTAAAATGTATTTTTTTTTAATTATTAAACAATAATTAACTTCCAGGAAGTAGCAGGAACTTCTCACACCACCGAACCTTGATGACTTCCCTTTAAAAACATGTCGACAAATGTTTTACTCCATTCCTTACTTATCAGCTTTCTGAAAGTGACATGGCATGGATAGAGTGAAATTCAAAGACCTTTGAATAAGACTAACATTAAGATATGTGTGTTGGTGTAAACATAACTGGGAGAAATAAAAATATTGTATTACAGGTGTGACACTTTTTTTTTCTTAAGAATGGTCACATGTCTGAAATATCCATTTCACATAGTACAGCCATTACATCTGAAATAGTCATAAACAACGAGCTAATAATACGTTAGCTTAAATATAGACTTAAGTGTACACATTAAGACAATACGGTTAATGTTAGACGTCCAGGTTTTATTCAGTAGATTAAATATTTATGTGTTATATAGACAACAACAGCTTATAGTCTACAGCAAACATGGTGCAGTGTAGCTAACATATAAATCAGTGGATTACATGTGGTAGCTTTTCAGCACATGATGGGAGAAAAGGATTATCCTGAGTGAATTGTTGTGGAAGAATGAATGGGTGTGTGAGTGTGTATGTGATTGTGCCCTGCGATGGACTGGCACCCTGTCCAGGGTGTACCCCGCCTTGTGCCCGATGCTCCCTGGGATAGGCTCCAGGTTCCCCCGTGACCCTGAAAGGGAGTAAGCGGTTAAGGATGGGTGGGTGGATGGATGGAATTGTAAATTCGCTTTCTAGTCGTCTCTGTCAGTGGGTCAAGGACAGGGCTGTGATTTTAAAAGTGGATTGTTTGTTGTGTTTCGCAATAATGTTAATCTCAAAAAGCAAACAGTCCTACTCTCATGAGGAGTCCAGACTTGCATTAGTCTACTATGAGCTACCATGACAGGATATGTATTCAGGATTTGTCATGTACTAATGATAACAAGATGGCAACTAGGCCACCTGAGTGTTTTATTTATTTATTTATTTATTTATTTTTCTTACGTACAAAACATCCTGTTTTGTTGTGATATACAGAACGCTTGCATAACATGACATTATTCTGACTTTCTTTTTGGTCAAATAAGAATGTTTACTTGATGTCAAGCATGAAAAGGAAGTATAGTCTGAAGTATGTGTAGTAGTTTTAGCAGATATAATGTACTGGCTTCATTCAGTGGTTGAATGGTGGGAAATAAATAAATAACAATTAAAGGGGAAGATGGGTTCATACATTGCGGAGGTGTGGGTGGTGAAATTTAGCGGCACAGAACCCATTACAAATGTGACAGTGTAATTAAATACAAAATATAGTCGAATAATAAATGCAAATGAACTATAAACATATTTCACACGAGTCATAGAAGTTGTTGTCATTATTGTTATTGGTTGGAGGTTTGAATCCTGTCCGCACCCCATGTGTGTGGAGTTTATATGTTCTCACCGCGCTTTGAGGGTTTCCTCCGGGTCCTCGCCAAATCCTAAGACATGTGTTGTAGGTTGATTGTTTGTAAATTGTCCATGGTGTGTGAATGTGTGTTCAGTTGTGCTCTGAGGTGGATTAGCACCATGCCCAGTGTGTCCCCTGCCTTGTGTCCTGAGTTCCCTGGGATATGCTCCATGCTTCATGTGACCCTGCATAAGATAAGCAGCATTGAAACCAGATAGATAAATGGGATGCCTGATATTCCATTTTTGGACAATTTCTACTAACTCTACATGAACATCTCCCAATATGTCCATTCAGATACGGTGTATAAATAAAAGCCATCCCCTTGCCTTTGACCTCAAATTGAGCCCGACATTTATCTGTATTAAAGCTAGAACTTTCAATCCCTGAAACGGATCATGGATGCTGCCACATCCTTCTGTTTGTTTTTGTTCTTTTTCATACTTAAAAGTGGAGGTATGTGAGTCTTCTGTCACGTAGCTTGTGCTTCATCTCTGTTTACACACTGCAGAGATAATGTGTGACAACTGAATCTCTTCACTCGTCTAATCCATGAAGCCACGGATGAAATCTCATTTAGGGATCAGCAGCAGTGGCATCGTTTTCCCGATAAGAACCTGCAACTCTGCATGCAGCGGCTGGCACCAGCCATTCAGCAGGACGTAAAACAGCCTTATTTCAATTAATGGAGCGACACCTCAGCTTCTCAGGACTGTGTTTGCCAGACTGGATCGTGTCTTATAATCTTCTCATTTATTCTCAAAGCAGTGTATTAAGGCGTGAAATGATGCCAAGCAAAAAGAAAAAGCACGGCCTTCTCGAAGAGTCAAGGATTATTCAAATGGGGAGCTCTAAGATAGTGGGTTAGACTTTTACATTTGTTTGTTTGTTTGTTTTTTTACTTCGTTCTTGCTTTCCTTTTTTTTTCATGTGAGAATGGAGCCACATCACAAATCAGAACATCTGGCAGCTGAGATGAATACGAACAAAATGAAAATGTTGCCATCCAGTGAATTGTAAACGTATGATAAAACCAGAGAAGATTTTTTTTTAATGATTAAACCCTTCATACATCCATCCATCCCATCCATGGATGAATGAGTGGATGGATGGATGGCTGAATGGATGGATGGATGGATTATATCCTCATATTGTCAAATCACAGGTTTATATTAATATCTACACTGTAATATGTTATCATTTCTAAATGGTAAATGGCACACTTATATAGCGATTTTATCCAAAGCGCTTTACACTGGGTCTCATTCACCAATTCACACACACACACACACACACACACACACACACACACACACACACACACACACACACACACACACACACCAATGGTAGCAGAGCTGACATGCAAGGCGCTAACTTGCCATCGGGAGCAACTTGGGGTTCAGTGTCTTGCCCAAGGACACTTCGTCATGTGGAGTCTCAGGGGCCGGTAATCAAACCGCCAACCCTACGATTAGTGCACAACCCGCTCTACCAAATGAGCCACAGCCGCCATTTCTATAGTAACAACATCGTTCACAGGCGAACAATCCATATAAACAGAATAAAAATGTCTGCAATTGTACTGATAGTGCAGTTTTATATAAGGAGGAGTCTCCAGTGTCAGTGCTTGTAACAATCAGAGTTTTGTCATATTCAAGAAATAGGAGTTTATGTTTTTGGCTTTCCCCTCACGAGGGCATTACCATGCCAAACATTTGTTGTAAACTCCACCACACTGCCTGTTTTCCATACGTCCTAATAACCTGCACCTCTTCCGTTATTCCACACCCAAGCCAGCTTCTTCCAGGCTGCAATGAAATTCTTAAGGAACCTGTCACTTCCCATGAAGCTGAGCTGCTGAGAGATGCTACTCCTTGGAGGAGTGAAGTGACTCACGCAGCCTGACTGGTTGTTGATGGTCCTACTCAATCTTCGGCATGCGCAACTAGCTTCTCACTGGCATTGTGTTGAACGGATCACCCTGATGGTACCATTTGCACAACAATTACTTTGCCACATGTTTTGAAGAGAGGCTCTTCTTGTCTAAATAATGCACTTCACTAATGGAGACAAAATCACTCAGTTATTAAAGTGAATTTATAATGATGCAACAAGTAATTATCACATTTACACAGCATTCTGTGTAATGAATCTCTTTGGAATATTGACTTCACCAGTTGCTTCATCTTTGTTGTTAGAGCTCTGCGGTTAGCGTTAAGCAGCTACTGATTGCACATAGATGCAGATGAAAGCAAAGAAAAAACATAGCCTGTGTAAGGAATAAAACACTTATGGATGTGCTGTTATGGGGAAATAATCAATGACAGGTTTGATTTGAGAAAGTAGAGTTACTGTTCCTACCCAAAAATAGATTATTTTCCACCAACAACAGCATGTCGCAAAGTATTTTATTCTTTTTATACCACAGGCAACTTTCTAATGATTACAATTTTATTTATGAATGTACTTTGTTTTATCCATTTATAATTGCATTTAATGTTGTAGAGACAGAAAGAAACATATCCATGAACTATGAGTAAACTTTGGCTGTGATGACAGAATTGTTTCACCCCATTGGAGAGCTTGGTCTGGGCTAGAACATCTGGGCAGCATTGAAAATCGTCAAGTCGAGAAGATTCGAAACTGCTGCTTTGATACGATTTGACTGGTTCCAATACTACAGAGAAAGAGTGAATATAAAAGAGCTATTTGTCAGAGCCTAGCTGAAATTACATGTAAAAAAAAGCTGTAAAAGTTAATCAAAGATAAACAGCATCCTACTGAGTTCAAAAGCACAAAGATTTTCTACTGACACACATCCCACTCCTTTCTGATCTTAGGTAATCCATCACAAAAGCATGAAAATGGTGAGGAGCTGTACGGATGGATACCTGATCATAAATAATTCAGTGCTAAGCTGTGCATGTTGGAGTGGAACACAATAAGGAGAGCTCTATGTGTGTTAAAGTATGCGTGGATGTGCAAGAATAGCTGCTTGAAGCTGTGAGTGAGGGAAAAAAAAAAACATAACTTTCTTTCATATCATGGTGTTTGCCTTCACACAATCGCCCACGGTGGCAGCAGCTCTTTCTGATACCCTCTTTCTGATATCCTTTATGGAAGCTGTTTAAGGAAGGAGCTTTTTTAATGGAGGGTTGTTTTTATTTCAGAGCATGATGTCCCTGTCGCTGTGTTAGCTCTCACATGGCACTGATCTCCATCTCCCCTCCCAGATGGTTATATTTGGCTTGCTCTCAAAAGCATATGGCTTCTATATGTGATCCATACTACTGAAACACTGCAGCTTCAGATTCGAGTGGTTGGCACTATCTTCTTATATCCCCCAACACACACACACACACACACAAACAAGTGAAATGATAAAGGAGAAAGAGAGGTAGTAAAAAAAAAACACGTTCAAAGTACTTCCATGTTTTCTCAAGGGTCAACATGAGAATGCTCTCAATCGTGTGGAGAACAAACCAGTTCTATGGGATTTTATTTGGTGGCTTAAAGGTATCACCCTTCAAAGTGTGCAGAGTTAAGGTGAGCTTAGCTGAGAAGGGATTTAACAGATCAATGAATTCTCCTTCTATTGTTGGCCACATGGAGCATATAACAGGGTCTGGTGAATTGTAACGACAGCAGGAAACATGTTCATGAATCATCAATAAACTGTGGCTGAGATAAAATAATTGAGTGGAAGACTTTCACCCTTGCTGAGAGTTTTGTTAGGGCTGGGACGTCTGGGAAGCTTTGGGTTTGTCATGTATTAGTTTGTTAAAAATGAGAACATGATCAATCATCAACTACTAAGAAAACTCAACAGGTTCACAGAGGTAAAGAACCCTGAGAACACATATCTTGGGTGATCTATCCTAGACGTTTCCATGGGAGTTTGGACTACTACACAACAACTGCAGGTTCTCCGTCACCACCCACCTGCATTTGATCTTAAAAACTTAAAAATAACATTGCTTGGCTGGGTTCTTGCAAAGCTGAAGTAGGAGCAGTAGTTTCAATGCTGCACCAAAGTTTCCTCGGGTTACTTGTGCATGTCCCTCATTTCTCTCTTTATGAAGCTGCTTCTACTGCTCTGACCTTGAGTTCCCTACGTTATACACATGAGGGCTTTTGCTCTATTGTCCAATATTCATTTACATGTGCTTATTTGGCTGATATTTTTTTCCACATTTGAGGCCGGATACAAGTGAGTGATTGAGGTTTAAGGGCTCTTGCTCAGGGCTCAAAGACCCAACTGTGGCACTTTGGTGGTGTTTGGATTTGTTAACACATGGGCGGCTGTGGCTCATTCGGTAGAGCGTGTTGTCCACTAATCCACTAATCGTGGGGTTGGCGGTTTGAATCCCGGCCCAGGTGATGCCATGCTGAAGTGTACTTGGGCAAGACACTGAACCCTCAGTTGCCCCCCATTGGCAAGCTAGCACCTTGTATGGCAGCTCTGCTACCATTGGTGTGTGAGTGTGTCTCATTTGTAAGTCGCTTTGGATAAATGTAAATGTAAATGTTAACACATCCACTTCAAGTTCACTGATTAACTGATTAGTTGATCAGATGTATTGGGAACACTAAAATTTGCAGGACTCAGGTTACTCCAGGAACAGGTTTGGGAACCTGTGCGCTATGCTACTAATCTGAAGGTTATAAATGCAAGCCCTGACACTGCTAAACTGCCATTTATGAAGGTCTTGAACTAAGCCTTTAACCTTTAACACTTCAAGGACATTTACCCTTAAGGTTTAGGGGAGTGCCGACCCTGCACTCTGATCCCAACTTCCTGACACACTCGATTATAAAGGCTATCTTCATGATCTAACTTCTGCATTAATGCTAATGCTGTACCTATATTAATGTTGTTTTGTCAGGTCCATTCCCATCAAATTATCTGCATTTAACCTCTCAGTCCATCTTATATAAAGCCATTTGCTTTGGGCATTTGTATGCCCCTTGCTCCTGTGGCCATCATGATGTCTCCTTTCCTAGCAACTGCTATAGTCTTCTTGGCCTCAGCTTCAGTGTCTCCGGCATCTGTGAAGGCTCATGTTTCCCTGGTTAACACCACTACTGAAGCTTACCATCTTATCTTGTCTGTTATTGTTCTTGCCCCACAGCTCCTACAGTTTGAATACTTTCAGCAACTGGGGTCTTATCTATAGTCTCTATCACTCAGGTGATGACCCCAAACCAGTGACCTGTATCAGCATCTCAAATCCAGATCGAAAGCTCCCAAATTCTGTCTTGAAAGGATGTGCTTTTTGATGCTGAAAACATTAATAAATAAAGCTGACTCCTGCACTCAGAGGTAATACCAGGGAGCAATTTCACTGAGAGAATGTCCTCATTTCCAGATTCCATTTCCTTTCACTGTTTCTCCACTAGTCTCACAATGTGTCATGTTTCCATCACTTCCTTGTCTTCATCAACACAGGCCAATGATTGACAGCTTGTATTATTCATAGATCTTCATTTTTGTGAATTATCTGCTTTCTTTACCCAGAGGAGGGGGAGGAGGGAGGGGGGTGTCGGTTGAATCTTCCGCTTCTGCTATCTCTTCCACCTGTCATATCCCAGTGCTTGGGCTGGAGATAGAACTGCCACTAGAGATGAGTCTCTTATCTTTTTATAATTTCTGCATGCTTCATAATCAAGAAGCCCTCCTGGAGTTCCCAGCTAATTGCCAGAGGACACGAAATTGCCACACTTCTCCCTATTCTCCTCTGAAATCTTCTACATCCTCCTCAGTAGTGGTATCTTATCTTCTCATTGCCAGAAGCATTGGATGAATTCACTTGACTTTAGGACTGCACACATGATGTATTCTCCAGCTTGCATGTTGACTGACCCAGTTTTAGCAGAAGGATTCAATGGTACTGTATGTGTAGCATATAGAATACACTCACTAGCAGTGTGCTGATACATCGACCAGCTAGTCCCTGTGCTTACAGATGCTTTCAGTCTATCATGGTTATAGATTCTAGTTTGTGCACCTACTTAGGAATCTCAGGTTATTCAAATGTATATGACATTACCATCCCACAGTGCATACTTAAGTAATGATAAAGTGGCTGTAAAAACATGAAGTAAGGAAATACAGATATGTTATTTGGAATAAACAGATAACAAATACAGATAGTAACACGAGGTGCACTATTTGGATTCATGGGGTATCTGGGTGAGACTGGAGGTTTGCATCTGGACTTTGCAAGTGGGAGGTTTTGACTTCAGATATGGAGCTGATTGGACTTACACACCATGTTTATGCTGTGCAATGCATTTATAGCATTAATTAATTCATCCTTAGTAATTGCTTGGTCTGGGTCATAGTGGTTTAGACAGGTGCAAACAAAAATACCGTGGTTTAATATATACAGTGGGGGAAAAAGTATTTGATCCCCTGCTGATTTTGTACGTTTGCCCACTGACAATGAAATGATCAGTGTATAATTTTAATGGTAGGTTTATTGGAACAGTGAGAGACAGAATAACAACAAAAACATCCAGAAAAAACACATGTCAAAAATGTTATAAATTGATTTGCATTTTAATGAGGGAAATAAGTATTTGACCCCTCTGCAAAACATGACTTAGTACTTGGTAATGACTTGGTAATGACTTTTCATTTTCAATGCCCTGGCTGAGGGAAGGAGGTTCTCACCCAAGATTTGACGGTACATGCCCCCGTCCATCGTCCCTTTGATGCGGTGAAGTTGTCCTGTCCCCTTAGCAGAAAAACACCCCCAAAGCATAATGTTTCCACCTCCATGTGTGACGGTGGGGATGGTGTTCTTGGGGTCATAGGCAGCATTCCTCCTCCTCCAAACACGGCAAGTTGAGTTGATGCCAAAGAGCTCCATTTTAGTATCATCTGACCACAACACTTTCACCCAATTGTCCTCTGAATCATTCAGATGTTCATTGGCAAACTTCAGACGGGCATGTATATGTGCTTTCTTGAGCAGGGACACTGCAGGATTTCAGTCCTTCAGGGTGTAGAGTGTTACCAGTTGTTTTCTTGGTGACTGTGGTTTCTGAGTGACTATGGTTTTGTTTTCCAGCTGCCTTGAGATCATTGACAAGATCCTCCCGTGTAGTTCTGGGCTGATTCCTCACTGTTCTCATGATCATTGCAACTCCACGAGATGAGATCTTGCATGGAGCCCCAGGCCGAGGGAGATTGACAGTTCTTTTGTGTTTCTTCCATTTGCGAATAATCGCACCAACTGTTGTCACCTTCTCACCAAGCTGCTTGGCAGTGGTCTTGTAGCCCATTCCAGGCTTGTGTAGGTCTACAATTTTGTCTCTGACATCCTTGGAGAGCTTTTTGGTCTTGGACATGGTGGAGAGTTTGGAATCCGATTGATTGATTGCTTCTCGACAGCTGTCTTTTGTCACCTGTGAGACAGAAATCTTTCTGATTGAGAGGGGGTCAAATACTTATTTCCCTCATTAAAATGCAAATCAATGTATAACTTTTTTGACATGCATTTTTCTGGATTTTCTTGTTGTTATTCTATCTCTCACTGTCCAAATAAACCTACCATTAAAATTATACACTGATCATTTCTTTGTCAGTGGGCAAACGTACAAAATCAGCAGGGGATCAAATACTTTTTTTCCCCCACTGTATAGCCAGTTTAGTTTTAGTGTGTGGCATGAAAGAAGTATCAGGCGCGTAGCAGCTGTATTTCCATGAAGAAACACTTAGCAGGCTGGACGATAATCATAGCTAAATAAACATATGTTCCTCAAATTACATTGAGTAAAGCAGGTTACAGACGGATCATTTAATTAGAATGGAGGTTAAATGGAGGGAGTCATGCTTCCACTTCGATGCCTTCTGTTAGATTAGCGAACAATACTGAGGTGAAAACGCAACATGACGGCGCTCTGTGCATGTGTGGGAAATTATTTTTCGAGAATTGTACAGTAGATGCAACAACATGGGACATCTGATCTGTGATCATTTCTATAGCGTGTCCTTGCCTATAAAGGAAATTATCATCATCATCATCATCATCATTATTTTCATTATTAAGGTTATTTTCTTCAGGGTGGTGATTGTAATTACATTTACATTTACATTTATCAGACGCTTTTATCCAAAGCGACTTACAAATGAGAGCACACACACACACACACACACACACACACACACATGCACACTCACACACCAATGGTAGCAGAGCTGCCATGCAAGGTGCTAGCTTGCCATCGGGGGCAACTTAGGGTTCAGTGTCTTGCCCAAGGACACTTCGGCATGGGATCACCCGGGCCGGGATTCCAACCAACCAAGTGGACAACCCGCTTTACCGACTGAGCCACAGCCGCCCCGTTTTATTAAAAACGCCACAGCGTTTAATTAAAAACGCTGGTGCACTCCTTACTGTTTAAAGACTTAATAACAAACAAACAACAAACAAACAACAAACAAATAACAAACATCTAATAATCTCCCACATTTACTTATTTACTAGTATAATGCGGGTTCCTAATAGCATATCGATGTGTTCCTAATTTCATAGTTCAAACCCAAAAGGATGTTGAAACATGTTAGCTGATGAGATTATTTTTTCGGTCTGCGATCCTTTCAGGGTGTTTTGTAGCAGTGGGTGTAGAAGCGGAGGGGTGTGTGGGGGGTTTATTGTCACGTTCGGCAGTGATAATTAGCTGAAATACAGTCGAGGTGGATAATGCAGGCCTTAATTACAAGTTAAAGTTGTTTCCTAAAGGCATTCTCGGATCCATAATGTGTTAATTGTACACAGCCAGGGTTGTGCGGTGGTAAGATTGCGTGATACGATGCAATATTTACCCAGCATTTTAATATTTAATATGGATCTGTCGAAAATAATCTGTCTCGGATAATCACGTTATAGACTGATTGATGCTGGCAGGCAGCATTTGTTAATTTTGATTGTTCTGGAAAATTACAGAAAATTACAATTATGTGCCTCCTCTAGGTGTCTAATTGCTAGCGAGGAAACTCGGAGCGTTTCTTTATGTCTCTGGATCAGCAGTTCGAGGAAAAGTAGTAGAAATGTAATCCACCCAATGTATGGTTGTTGTCAAATCAAAACTAGCATTGTTCTTTCTACTCGGTTTAGCAGCGCAGGTTTGAGGTTCACACAATCTGCGTGAACCTGTGCGAGATTCCTCAGTGTAATAATTTGATCATTCGGGTTCGGGAATTTGTTGTGATTAGTCATTTCATTCTATACTTTTCTAATATGTAAATGATATGTGTGGTGTTTAGTCCATTTGATTGGAACCCTGGTGTGTTCTTCATCATGACGTGTTCAGCATGGTGTGTTCTTTACTTTGGTATTTTCTTCATCAAGTTTTGTTCTCCACCATAGTGTGTTCTTCATCATGGTCTGTTCTCCACCATAGTGTGTTCTTCACCATAGCGTGTTCTCCACCATAGCAAGTTCTTCACCATATTGTGTTCTCCACCGTAGTGTGTTCTCCACCATAGTGTGTTCTTCATCATGGTCTGTTCTCCACCATAGTGTGTTCTACACCATAGTGTGTTCTCCACCATAGTGTGTTCTTCACCGTAGTGTGTTCTTCACCATTGTGTGTTCTCCACCATAGTGTGTTCTTCATCATGGTATGTTCTCCACCATAGTGTGTTCTACACCATGGTGTGTTCTCCACCATAGTGTGTTCTCCACCATAGTGTGTTCTTCACCATGTGTAATCTTCACCATAGTGTGTTCTCCACCATGGTGTGTTCCTCCATAAGATTTGTTCTTCACCACTATGTGTTCTTCACCATAGTGTGTTCTGCATCATGGTGTCTTCTTCACCATAGTGTGTTCTGCATCATGGTGTCTTCTTCACTATAGTGTGTTCTTCATGATAGTCTGTTCTCCACCATAGTGTGTTCTTCATCATGGTGTGTTCTTCACCATTGTGTGTTCTCCACCATGTTTTGTTCTCCACCATAGTGTTTTCTGCATCATAGTGTGTTCTTCATCATGTTTTGGTCTCCACCATAGTGTGTTCTTCATCATGTTTTGTTCTCCATCATGGTCTGTTCTCCACCATAGTGTGTTCTTCATCATGGTCTGTTCTCCACCATAGTGTGTTCTCCACCATAGTGTGTTCTCCACCATGGTCTGTTCTTCACCATAGTGTGTTCTTCACCATTGTCTGTTCTCCACCATAGTGTGTTCTCCACCATAGTGTGTTCTTCACCATTGTGTGTTCTTCACCATTGTGTGTTCTCCACCATAGTGTGTTCTTCATCATGGTCTGTTGTCCACCATAGTGTGTTCTTCATCATGGTGTGTTCTTCACCATAGTGTGTTCTCCACCATGGTGTGTTCCTCAATAAGATTTGTTCTTCACCACTATGTGTTCTTCACCATAGTGTGTTCTGCATCATGGTGTCTTCTTCACCATAGTGTGTTCTGCATCATGGTGTCTTCTTCACTATAGTGTGTTCTTCATGATAGTCTGTTCTCCACCATAGTGTGTTCTTCATCATGGTCTGTTCTCCACCATAGTGTGTTCTCCACCATAGTGTGTTCTTCATCATGGTCTGTTCTCCACCATTGTGTGTTCTTCACCATTGTGTGTTCTTCACCATAGTGTGTTCTTCACCATTGTGTGTTCTTCACCATAGTGTGTTCTCCACCATAATGTGTTCTTCATCATGGTCTGTTCTCCACCATAGTGTGTTCGACACCATAGTGTGTTCTCCACCATAGTGTGTTCTTCACCATAGTGTGTTCTCCACCATAGTGTGTTCTTCATCATAGTGTGTTCTTCATCATGTTTTGTTCTCCACCATAGTGTGTTCTTCACCATAGTGTGTTCTCCACCATAGTGTGTTCTCCACCATAGTGTGTTCTTCATTATGGTGTGTTCCACAGCATAGTGTGTTCTTCAACATAGTGTGTTCTCCACCATAGTGTGTTCTTCACCATAGTGTGTTCTTCATCATAGTGTGTTCTTCATCATGTTTTGTTCTCCACCATAGTGTGTTCTGCATCATAGTGTGTTCTTCATCATGTTTTGGTCTCCACCATAGTGTGTTCTTCGTCATGTTTTGTTCTCCACCATAGTGTGTTCTTCATCATGTTTTATTCTCCACCATAGTGTGTTCTGCATCATAGTGTGTTCTTCATCATGTTTTATTCTCCACCATAGTGTGTTCTCCACCATGGTGTGTTCCTCAATAAGATTTGTTGTTCACCACTATGTGTTCTTCACCATAGTGTGTTCTTCATCATGGTGTCTTCTTCACTATAGTGTGTTCTTCATCATAGTCTGTTCTCCACCATAGTGTGTTCTTCATCATGGTGTGTTCTTCACCATAGTGTGTTCTCCACCATGGTGTGTTCCTCAATAAGATTTGTTCTTCACCATATGTGTTCTTCACCATAGTGTGTTCACCACCATAGTGTGTTCTTCACCATAGTGTGTTCTACACCATAGTGTGTTCTTCACCATTGTGTGTTCTTCACCATGTGTGTTCTTCACCATGGTGTGTTCTCCACCATAGTGTGTTCTCCACCATAGTGTGTTCTTCACCATAGTGTGTTCTTCATCATAGTGTGTTCTTCATCATAGTGTGTTCTTCATCATGTTTTGTTCTCCACCATAGTGTTTTCTGCATCATAGTGTGTTCTTCATCATGTTTTGGTCTCCACCATAGTGTGTTCTTCATCATGTTTTGTTCTCCACCATTGTGTGTTCTCCACCATAGTGTGTTCTTCATCATGGTCTGTTCTCCACCATAGTGTGTTCTCCACCATAGTGTGTTCTCCACCATAGAGTGTTCTTCACCATGGTGTGTTCTTCATCATGGTCTGTTCTCCACCATAGTGTGTTCTTCATCATGGTCTGTTCTCCACCATAGTGTGTTCTTCACCATAGTGTGTTCTTCATCATAGTGTGTTCTTCATCATGTTTTGTTCTCCACCATAGTGTGTTCTGCATCATAGTGTGTT